>JAOSLQ010007556.1:10086-23406 GCA_025629905.1 Lorius lory
TTATCCATCCAAGGGGGTCTCTTGGCCCTTCTGCTGCACTTCCTTCTAGTCGGGATGCAACATTCCTGAGCTTGTAGGAGGTGATCCTTGAATATTAGCCAAGAGTCTTGGGCCCCCCTGCCCTTTAGGGCTACATCCCATGGAACAAACAAGCTTGACAGCGGTGGGATATGGTTTAGTGTGAGATGTCCCTTCCCATGGCAGGGGGGCTGGAACTTGATAATCTTAAGGTCCTTTCCAGCCCTAACTATTCCAGTGTTCTGTGATTCTCTGCTTATTTTTATTCACCCTTAGTGATGGGTTACTCCACTTCTTTGTCCTAATTCTTGGTGGAATTTTCTTTGGCATCGTTTTCGTAACGTAGAATGAAGATTACAAGGAAGCTCTTCAGCAACAGGAAGTTGGGTCAGGTTGTGTAGAGAGCAGAGTGCTGCCTTCTTACTTTACTCGGAATCACTGTTCCAGAGTTCTTGCTGCTTTCTGTATATGTATATTAAAACCAGATGAGTTTCTGACAAGGTGGAGCAGTTACTGGAAACACATGGACACTTGCTTTACCCAGCTGAAAACTGGACCAGAATTTCAGGGCCGAGATAAATGTGAAAGTAATGGCAATAATGAGCATTTTCTTTTTAATTTCTTTCTCTGCTATTACTCAATAATCATACAGGTGAGGCATGCTGGTGGACCATCCATCCTGCTTCCAAGCAACGATCAGAAGGTGAAAAAGTGCGCGTTGGAGATGATCTTATTTTAGTCAGTGTCTCTTCAGAAAGATACTTGGTAAGTTCTGTAAAAGTGTCTGTACCATGCTTCCACAGAGGAAAGAGTTAATAGAAGTGTTATATTATAGTGTGGTTTAAATTTCCACAAAAGTGTAGCTTAGGGTGTTTAAACTGGTATTTGATACCATTTTGCAAGTCGAGACTATGAAGGTCTGGCAAATGTGCCATTGATATGTGTGACTAAACTGATTTGTGTTCATTTCAGTAGTGGAAGTTGAAAAATTAACTATTGAAAAAAAAAAGAAGAAAATATAGAAAAAAAAAATCAGTCCAAACTGCATAATTGAGGCATTCAGAGTCCCTGTGAGTGTTCCGCAGTTAACAGCAGTGTCATATATGAATTAAAGCTTAAATCCAAAATTTTGGAATGTTTAACTTGGGTGCATAGCGTTCTGTGGGCCTTAAAATGTCCATAGTTTCTTAGGATTTTGTACAATGTAATATAGAGAGCTGTGGAAATGTCGTAATTAAATAATGAAATATAATTCAGTATTTTAAAACTTTCTGTGGTAGCTGCTTTTTTTATCTCTTGTTTAGATAACTTCCTCATTGAAGTGTCTCCCATTTGTTCTTTCATGAAACACTTCAGCACTTTAAGATGAATTTCTTTTTGTATTCTTGGTATTGCAAACACCTGAACTATTATATCTGGAAAAAAAAGAAAGGATGACAATAAGATGAAAATCAATCTGCTGGAAGCTTCAATAAAATCAGCCACAGTGATATGGTAAAATGTTGGTTCTCAAGGCTGTTGTATGTACTTTTATGCAGCAAGAGGCATAATGCTGATTGCAGAGACTGATTTTTCTCAGCACATGGTGTTAATGCATGTACTGCATCTTCCATTCAAAGTATCAATATACTAAAAATAAATTATATTCTCAGCATAGAGAGAAATGATGCTCATGATATTTTAATCTCTGTATTATAGTCTTAAAATAGTCTAGAGCTTGATTTTAATGAATCGTTAGTAAACCTCTTTCAGTTACACAGCTCTGGTTTGATATTAAGAAGGAGCAAGGATTCAACAAAGTAATTTTGCTGTTGCATGCACTCACCGCCACGTTTTTATGAACAGATGCTTTTCCAGACTAAATTAAGAGCTGGTGAACTACGTGGATTCACAATCTTAAAATTATTTGTTTTTTTCCTACCTACTCAGTATCTGTATTAACACTGTAAATAAAGCAATGATACTTGTATAAAAATTCAAACAGGGCGAGGAGTTCCTCAGGTGGATCCCTTGACAGAGGGTTAGGTTTATGAGCATTGTGTACTCTACGGTTAAAACCTAAGGAAAAAGCTAAGTTTTCTGTCAAACATTCTATGTCAATATGCTGTTAGGAATAAGGTTGGATTGTCATCTTTTTATAGTGCAATATTGCTTTACATTTTCAAGCAACTTGCTAATTCTTTCCAAATTAAGACAAATAGGTTAACAATCCTGAGGCAAAGATGTACATGTGAAAATAACAGATGAATAGAGTTCATTCACAGGGCATGGTTTTTTTTCAAAATGTAGTCAGATCTTAATTTGATTTGTATAATATAAGGGGTGAGCAGGTCTACATCAGCTCCAGAAGTTAGTCTTCCAGTTGTCTGAGTGTAGCTTAATCGCTTAGTTGGCTTTTTTCCCCCACTGACTTTGTGACTTTATGATCTCAAGGTAGTCAGTAGATTAGTGTTTAGACATAATTTGGTTGGCAACCACTATTAAATATTAAGAAAATTTCAGAACTTTCCTGTAGTTCTCATTCCCCACTTTTCATTAAAAAAAAGATTATGGAAAAATTGACTTTATTTTTTTTTTTCGCCTGGATCTTTTTAATTGCAGTGATTCAGTTCTAAACTGATAGGAAGATTTAGTGTTAAAATTGTGAGCTAAAGATCCAGAGAGGTGGATTTTGTCTGTTTGTTGAAGCACAGCAGCCTCCCTGGGCAAGTCATCAGTTGCTCTGACTTTCATTATGTTTACCTGTACAGTGGGATTCTGGATTTCTGGGGGAAAGCACTTACATAAGTGCTTGTGGCATTATACAACACGAAAGCTGCAATTGCCAGATCCTTCAGAGGGGAAACTTGGCTCTGCTGAAGCCTGTTAGCACAGAATGAAAAGATGTTCTGCTATAAATATTGCAACCATCTAAGTTCAAGCTAGAGTTGCTCTATTTTCTTTCTTGAGGCAGTGCAGCCTGATGAACAAATACTTCCACCATGTTTCCCCATCTTGTACATAATAACATGTACCCCTGCACCGAGATTTACCTCTGCCTATTGTTAATTAAGTACCGTGATTGCTTTCAAAATTATCAGTTATCAATAATTTAGAAATTCAATTTATTGTCATTTCTTTCAAATTGATAAAGCCTCTGGATAACTTAGTCTTTTAAATGTAAATCATGAAGAATCTCTTAGACGTGAAGTTGAAATACAAAATGAAAATAAAACTGAAAATTAGTATCAGTGTTATTCTGGCTAAGAAGACAGGAAAGAGGAAAAATCCCCCAACTTTGAATCTACAGTGCAAGATTTCTCTAATGCAGCAATTTCTGCGCTGCTATATATATATACAGAGTTGCTGTCCTGACTGTAATGATGATCTGCAGCTGCATTGTGCAAATCTGTGAATAAGCCTTAAGGTTTACTTCTTTGACTTAAATGACCTTTTTTCAGTTTTAAAAGCTAAAATTCCCTAATTGGAATATCCTTTGAAGTGCAAGGTTTTCTTGAAGATTTTTATCATTAGCAACTGATAATAAACAGTTAACAATGATGGCAGAGTTCCTACTTGAGGCAGCTTCTAAGTATTTGTAGCATTTGCTGGTGTAATAGTACCAGGAAGCACCACAGCGTGTGAGTTGTTTATTTATTTAACTCTCCCCTCCCCTTTAATTTTTCTTTTTTTCCTAAGGGTATAAAAGTCAGAATTCTGAACTTCCACGGAAGAAAGCAATCATTTATTTTTTGCCAAAAAAGAAAGAGTGAAAAAGTTTTTTATTAAAATAACTTGAGTATGCATCAAGAAACCTGAAATTAGTGGAACCATAGTAGTACTGAGCTGCTGTTACACTTATGACCATAATGTGGTTCCCACGGAGTCTGCGCAGTTTGAAGTGTTATTGTGGAGGCTGGTAGATCTTCTCAGTGATTAAGGTTTTCAAGCTGCTCTGCCTCATAAAGTCCTCCGAGTTCTTAGAATCAAGTGCTTGTAATGTGGAAAAAAATATATTTTTTCATCCAGAGCAGGTCAGGTGTCACTGAGCTGGACGGCAGGGAAGACAAAAAGGTTTTGCATCACTAAGAAAATTCATCACGTGTTTCTGAAAATGTTGAGCATCACATGCTTTGTAACAAACACAGAAAATTACGAGTACTCCTGATATCACAGGTGTGCTTGTTTCTAACAAAAAAAGAAAAAAAAAGAAAGGAAAAACCAATTTAAAGTCTCCCTTTAAGAGACTTAAGGCTAAGTTTAAAATTAGTCAGGAAACATTCTCCTGAAAAATGCAGCTTGGTCATGCCCAGGGAAGTTTTTGGAATGTTCTTTTAGTAGTTAAAAGTCTAATGACTCTGTCTACTTTGGATAAGCTAGACCTCTTACACCTCCTGAATGTTAATGAACTGTTTAAACACTCTACAGGCTATAATTAAATAAATCCCAACCCTGGTGGAACCACATGTTCCTTATAATAGGTGGTTCAAGGGCGGGATGAAGGCAGGCACTGTATTGACAGCTGAGAACTCAGTGTTTTGTGCTGCTGGTGATCAGCTGTCATTTCAGATATGCGGAGGAGGAAGCTGTGAGAAAATAGGAGGAACAAAAGGCAGGTGATGTAGCAGGGACAGGAGCCTGTGTCTGATTTGGAAAGGAAGGAAACTGAGTGGGACTTGATGACTGGCTAGAAAGATTGGCAGCTGAAGGCAGCAGACAGGCAGTAAGGGACTAACAAATCACCTGGGACAGAAGCTGGTGAGAAGGGAGGAGTGGGCACCTCATGGTTAAAGTTTTGTTAGAAATTTTGGGCAGAAAATGTGTGCTGTTTTGGCAAGGAGCATTGATAGAACCACCACTCGAGTGGGACTGGGATTGAAGGATGGGAGATCTGTAAAGAGGGAGTGGGCTGGCTGGAGAGAACCAATCTGCCAGGCAAAGATCCAGAGAGGGTAAAGTCTGGGCCAAGAAATGAGAAAAGAATTGAAGGGTGGGAATTGTGGTGAGTTTCTGGAAACAAGTCTAATGCTGCCTGACATGGGAAGGAATAAGTTGAGCAAGAAAAAAGCCAGAAGACCACTCTGAGGCTTTGTAGGTCTGAGGAGAACTTTCTGAAGCAGGACCTGGTCCTAAATCTGAGTAATAAGGCAGGCTGTAACCGTGTTGGGAACCTGGATGGGCTGGATGAGAGAGATGGGACAGGGATAATGATTTGGAGAGGAAAACAGAGCGGGAGAGGTATGGAGCAATAAGGCTAGATAACTGCTAGCAGCAACTATCTAGGCAACCTATTGTATTAAGGCATACCAGTCAATGCTGTTATACTGATAGCCTAGTCCTGTTGGTGATTTTGTTAATGTAGGTGGCAGATGACTACGAAGTAGTTTGAAAGTTTCCTTCTCTACCTGTGGTTCATGTGGGTGTCAGTATGACGTCACGTACTCTTAGCTTTAGGAGAGGAAAGATGCCCTTTTATTTCAACCAAGGAAAATTACATATAAATTATACCACAAAAATAATTTTATTTGATTTTGAAAATATCAAGCCCAATGCAAAAATTATGGCATTGATATATTTTTTATGAAATCTCTTAAACATACAGTCACGGTAGCTTTTTGTGGAATGCTGTCTCAGTGCTGATAAATGTTCAATGGATGTGTCAGGTGTGAGGAGCAGAGAGGCTGTAGAATGAAGCAACTTTGAAGATGAAATTTCAAGCTAGGAATTGCAGGTGAAGGATCATTGTCTGATGCTTAGTTAATTATTTTCCTGGTGAATTGGATTTTGTGCCGGATTCTGCTGTGGAATTTGCTGAGCAGATTTTTTTTATACCAGGCTCATTTTCAAGAGGTCACTAACTCTTGATCCTTTCTCTGGAATATTCCTTACATGAACTGTGGCTCCGAGGTCTCCTTCTGCTAGAGATGCTCAGTCTTGATACATGCAACCGAGGTGAATGAAAGGCGCGTTTTGCACATTAAATTGCATATGATGCAGTCTACAATGGGAATTAAAAAGGTCCTTGTCACCTCAACTCGGGCATCCTAGATTAATGAAAATTCCTTAGTGTAATCTTATGTACCACCATTCTCCACTGGAAAATGGGCTATAACGCTTCTCCTTTGGGATTTTGAGAAAATGAATTTGTTAATTGTGTTTTGTGAAATGCTGTAATTGTTGGTAGCAAGAGAAAAGCTTATGAGAAAATTAATAATCCTCTTTCAAAGCTTTGAAGAATTGACTATATTGAATAAAGCATGAGGCTGCAGACTGAAGATTGATGAGAAAAGCAAGCACTGCGCAGCTATTCATGCATTGAACTCCTTTATCCTGTATATACAATGAGGCAGCACTTGTGGAAAAAAATTGTACAGGATCATGCCCCTGAAGACTGTAATATGATGTATTCACCAGAAGCAATTCTTTTTCCATATGCTACTTTGTCATTTCCTAACTTTTAATGCTTGCTTCTGTATAATTAGCATTTTGTTAATGAAAGCTCATGCGTCTAATCAAACTAAATTATAATCACGTGAAAGCATAGGCTTTTTGTGCTTATAGAACAGAAAGAAAGCTAATATAGAGAGGGGGAATGCAGACTACCCTTCTCTACCCTCTGTGGGATGGATCCTCACTCTTTCCTGACATGCATCTGCAACTACCTGCTGTCAGCTATGCAACAGTGGACTAGGTGATCCTTAATGGCTGAGTTGTAAAGGTAATTTTGGGGTATCTGTGGTTTTTAGCTACTACTCTCCCTTTGCTGATGGCATTTATGCTGAAATCGCTTAGTTTAGTGCTGACAGTTCTCTTTATCAGTGGAAAAATTCTCTTTGCTTGTGGATTTGCTGTCCAACTGCTTAAACCATTTCAGAGGAATGCAAAGAAAGGAAGATTTTATAGAGCTTGAAACCCATCTGAAATTTCCTGGACTCTACCTGCTTTGTGTCAAAACTTAGATAATAACTTTTTATTTTGCAGTTGTAAGTTTACCAATATTTATTCGGACCTTTTCAAAGTATTTAAGGGCATTTCAATGAATATAAACATATTGCCACTTCTAGACATAAAGACAAAAAAATTATATAAAACTTTACACAGATCCAGTTATTATTTCGAGTTCTTTTCAATATCTTCCTTCCTTGTGACTGAATATTTTCATTTATTTTGACAGTGTCAATATGATACTCAGTGTTAAAGAATACTTTTCACTGACTCAGGTAATTTTAATAGGAATTATACCTGCTACATAGAAAGATAACAAATGGTTATCTTTGGTTCTAGAGACAGTACATCTAGTTTAACCTTTGGATTTTTGCTAAAGGTTACTAATTCATCTTGTTGTTTTTTTTTCTGATGTAAAATGTTTTCCTTTTCCTAATTAATAAAAAAAAAAGAAGAAAAGAGAGGGAGTATAGGTTGGATTTTGTTTGCTTGTGGGTTTTTTGTGTGATTTGTTTTGTTTTGCTATATATACAGGTACATTCTCTTTTACTTCTACTCCAAGGCAGAAATACCTCCAGTGTCAGCATCTTCCAGTTTTGTTTTGCCTGTTCTCAGACTAACAAAGGAAAGGTAGAGAGGTGTATGAAGTGTTCCCTCTCACTCTGTATGCGTTCTCATTTGTGTACCTGTGGTGGGAATGGTCTTGGACCATCTCAGATGTTGTGGGATCATAGAGGATAGGTGCCTGTGTGGTTTGAAACTGCTTCTCTGTCCTGGTCCTTGTAGAAATTTTAAGACAGAGAGAAAGGGGAAATAGCAAGGGCTGTCAGAATTTCAGTGTACAGAAAAGAAGTAGATTGAATTGGATCTGTAGCTTCCATCTCTGTACTAGATGGTACTAACTTTTGAAGGAGTGTGGTTGATGATGCTTTGGATGCTGCTTTTGTGTGCAGTACGTAAGCATTCTGGGAAATGTTGTGCTTTGTACGCATTTCTCAAAATGTAGCAGAACCTAAGCCCTCTTTATTATTTTTTTTCTTTTGCTGGTCTTGTTAGTTGGAATGGCCTGAAATTAAAGGCAGAGACATCATAATGTAAATTGCAGGTAGAAGCAGACACTGCTAGGTAAGGTGTTAGTATTGACACACCTTAGCCAAGAGAAAGTCTGAAGCAAAGTTTTCCTTTCTTTATGTTTTTCTTCTGCAAACATGCATGTTTTGGAGAACAGAAGCTTTGATGCAGCTTGACTGGAATTTAAAACACATCATCTAGGCATTCACAGTTATTGCAAATGCAGCTTTGCTGCTGCAATCAAAACTGAAGTGTTCTTGTGGAAATTGCCATCTGATTCTTTAGCTCTTCAGTAAGCTTGAATACAGTGGTTTTTTTTAAAAACCTAGGAACAGAGATGTGTGACTTCTCTGAAGAGCAGTACCGAGTTCATAACATGACAGTGAATTCAGCTGGGAAACCTGTATTATTCTGGGAGATTTGAGTCTTGACATTTATCCTGAAGAAGCAGCCTATAGTAGTGTTAACTACTGTAAGAAGCAGACTGTAATGTCAGCCTGTATTCATAAATTACCATAATTTAATTCTGAGAAGTGGTTAAGAACCTATAGCAGGTTAAATGCTGATTTAGGAGATCATTGGTCTGTTAGTGTGGAAGAAAAATCTAGCTTTTTTGGCTGAGCTTGGACACCAGTGCAGAAAAGATGCTATTTGGGTGAGATAGAAAGCTGAAGGACCTGCCTGTAATAGTGAAGACCCATGCTAGGATTAGAACAGACAGCAGGATTCCTGACCCCAACATGTTTCTGTTTTGCACATATTACTGCATGCCTGAAAAGAGAGGTATGTGGTCCTTGTTGGTAATAGCAACCTGCTACTTCTGTCAGATGCTGTGCCAGCTAGCAAAGATCTGGTTATGGAGGTTTGAATCAGGTAGCAGGTATGGAAACTACCACACAGGGTGAGCATCAGGTCCACATTCTCAAACATGTGTTGTGGAATTAGTTTCATTTTGATAGTTTTATTGTGCCGAAAGTACAATAGGTAGTTCCACCTAAATTATAGAGAGGCAGCAGATTTCTTTAAAACAACATTGAGATGGTGAAATACAGCACTGAAAAGTTAGGCAATGCTAGGATTAAGACTGGCATCTTTAATCTGCTGGGATTTTTCTAACCATCTTTTGTAATTTAATCCTCAAATATCCATTGACAGGGCACTTTCACTACATGGTCAAAGGTTCATTTTATTGTTTGCTATGGATTGATGATTCCAGGGGACAAACACCATAGCTTATCTAATTGTAAATGTCAGGAATCTTGCTTTCAATTGTAAATTGAAGGATGCAGCAAGCAATTGAGGGAACTGAAGGAAAGAAGAGAATTGCATAGACACCATCTTGATTTCTCTGCTGTGGTGGTCATGTGTTGTATTAGGTCATTTAAATCATACTTCCTAAAGGTGTCATTCTCTGGTGAGTCAGCTTGAGACATCTGGGTTATAATGAGAGCTACAGCTGGAGTCAAATGGATAAACATCACAGGTGCTTTGAAGTGAGATGCCAGCAATGTGTTTCTGTTCCTGTCTATAATGTGGAATGATAATTCAGTTGCTATCATTGTGTGTGAAGTAAGATCATTAACATGTAAAAAGCACACAGTTACAAGAAGTACTTTGTTGATGACAGATCAAAGTGGCAGAGGATTTAGCCCCTTCCTCTTTTGCCTACTCTGATGTGTTTTCCTTAAAAAAGTAACACTATTTTTTACTGCACTGGTTGAATTGCTTATTGTCTGGAATCTGTAGCGATCTCAGAGGAAACCTGACAAAACTAAGGCACACAGAATAGGAATGGGCCTGGAGATGTGCTGGGGATTGTAGTTTCTCCCCTGATCTGCCATTGACTAAGCTATGTAACTGCAGAAAGGGAAAGTGAGAAGTGAGGTGGTGGTTTATTCATTGAACATCCGTGTTCCATGTTCTGAATGACACTGGTGTGTTGGAGACATGGTTTTGTACAGTATCTTATTTCTATGTCATTGTCTTAAGGGGAGCCTTGTAAATTAGCCAATGCACTATTTGTTTGTACTGCTGTATGGCTAGATGATGTGCAGGCAGGAAGACAGAACAACTCTGCACGTGTCATTCAGAATCTACCCCTTTCTGACCTCCATTGCCATTTTTGTCTTTTGCATAGTTAATAATTTTACCCAGAAGGTTTTAATGTTGATCTCAACATACAGAAACTGAGACCAATGCTACCAATGTATAAACACTGTTGCTGTCCATTAATTTAAAATAAAGTTTTGATAAAAGTGTCTAAATGCTACTGCACTTGGAAACTCTTAAGTGCCTTACAAGGTCAGTTACTGGATTACTTGATTACTTTGATCTGACGGTGGTTTTAAGAAGCCAGTAGCCCAAAAGAAATAATTAAGTGGTAAGTTACACTTGAAATACAGGTAAACGTTTCAATATTCAAACTCTGTGGAAAACTCCATTGTGTACAGAACACCACCAGTGTAAGAACTGTGCTACATGTAATAATCAGTGCTTCAGAGTATTTGCTGTGGTCTAAGACACCCAAACAGCTGATGGTTCTGTCTGATTTTGTGTTTACTTATGTAGTCAGTAGGAACAGTTTATGTATGAAACAAATGAGAATATTTGATACTATTTTTGTATACTGCAATGAGATCTTTAATTAATCCCGGATAAAAACCTTTCTTTCATGGTTTCAGCATCTCTCTTACGGCAATGGTAGTTTACATGTTGATGCAGCCTTCCAGCAGACACTCTGGAGTGTAGCACCAATCAGTTCAGGAAGTGAAGCTGCCCAAGGTAAGGTCAACTTGACTTTAATTATTGAAAGACTGATTGTAAATGAAATATCTGCAAAATCTGATTATTCTGTCAAGTGTGGGAGTGGGTTTCTGTTGTGTAGACATTCAATCTAATAAATAAAAGAATTACATTGATGGTTTTCTACATTTTTTTTTTTTTCTAAATACTGAGCAGCTCATTCAAATCTCATTTTGCTACAGGTACAATAACATTCATAACATTTATTTTTTTTTTAAATGGCTTTTGGTCATTGTTTAAAATATTATCTCAGATTATTCTCAGTATGTGGTCATGGTTACAGGTAGTGCATTGCTTAAGTGTCCTAAAATTTATGGAAAAACCCTTCCTGTTGATGAGAGGAGAAAATTTTCTCTCCAACCTGTTGCTCCCTCCTATAAACTCCATTCTCCTCATCATCCCACTGCTGGCAGCAGTGGTGTAGCATTTACATTAATAATGTCAGTGCGGTTTATTAGCTGAAATCCAGGTTTGTTCTGTGCCACATCTGTCTGGTGAACTTCACTAGTGAGACCTGCCTGTCTGGGAAGCAGAACTCCACAATGATAGTGTCATGTTATACATTCATACCCACAGGAAATCGTGTGAAAATGGTGTAGTATGATTTTCGCAGCTGTGTGTTTCTGTGCATGTCTGCTTGTTCTTTGTTACTATGCCTTCCCATTTTCACTTTCCTCAGGTATAGATGTTATCTTTGTTAAGCAATATCTTTTCTAGAGAAGATCAGCTCTTTGGTGTCAGAAAGAGTTAGAGCAAAAGCCTTATTCTAGCAAAACTGGCAAATGTTCCTGTGGTCAAAGTTGTCTTGTTATGAAGGGAGGATGAATCTGACAGTATATAAGACCTTACTGTATATGCCTCAGTAAAACTATCCAAATTAGAGAATTCCCTCAAAAAGCAGAAGAAGGAAAACAAAGTTAATTTTGTTAGTATTTGCAAAATGCTTTGTCATCTTCATAAACAAAACATTAAGAGGAATAACTACACTTGAATACCCTCTCTTAATCAAAACTTCCAATTAAAAACAGATTAGTAAGTGAAACTCACTTAAATGAAGCTACTTTATATGACAGTAACAGATAAATAGTCTGTAAAATGAACTAGGACATTCAAGGGAGGTAGTTAAAAGAAAATTATTTCTTTTTACATGCATTTCTGCAAAACTGGCTTATGCAGAAGTGAGTTTGTTGTGTAAGTCAAAACACAGCTTTAGAGTCAGATCAAGGAATTCTGCTAATTCTGCACTGTGAAATGGATGCGGGTACTTTCAAAATGAAACAAAACTGAAAAAGGTTTTTTTAAAAGGTCTCAGGGCAGAACATCTCCAGAACTACCTGGACACAGGTCCATGGAAAAATTGATATATGTAACTGCTGTTACCTGGACACATCCTTCTGTGCCAAAATCAGGAATTTAAAAACTCAATACTAAAATTGGCTGCATAAATACTAATTTGGTATTGATTTCAAAGGTTTAAAAAATATCCTGAAATATTCCATGATACATATTCAGGACAAAGATTTCCTGTAGCTTCAAAATAAGCCTGTGAAATGTGTCCATGGTGGCTGTTGGGTCTTCAACACCATTTCCTTGCACAGTTCTATCCTACTCACAGGATTACTTGTTAATAGACATGGCTTGAAAATATTATTGCAATAATTTTTTAAAATAACCTTTTTGTTATAACACTAAAGCCGAGGAATTATGTTACCACATCCTGCTCAAATGCAGATTTTGGCATTATTTGATATTTCTAGCAAGAAGGGAAGATGCGATTAGGAGGCAAACAAGTGTTAACATTTAGTTTGTCAAACTGGAAAAATACCGTTGAATTGCACTTAAAATCTACAAGTCTTAATATTACTAGATTATAATACAAAATTTGTAGGATACCTGATACTGATGGAACAGCATCTGGTTTGTTTTTATCTTTACTGATTAGAATTGTAGCCTTGTTTTCAGCTTCTGGCTTCAATGTCCTGGCCCTTCAGATATTGTGATGTTACATGTAGGCTCTTTGCCTTAGTTTATGAACACACATATCTGTATCTGTACACTGTACAGCCAGGTGCTCGGCTTTGAACCTGCAGGTGCAGTGGAGATCTAGACAGTATAGGAGTTTGCCTTTGGAGTCCAAATAAATCGTGATTGTAGGTTGGGAATCTTAAGTCAAGCAGATTTTAAAGTGGGTCTTCCCAGAAGTTTTTCTTACGGAAAACTCCCAAAGACATTAAAAGGATTTTCAAGTTAACATTAGCTGAATCAGTCTTTGTGTTGCTACTACGTGAATTGAAATACTAAACTTAAATCAAAAGTCAGCAGGTAAAATAGAAGAGTCCTCCACTTCTGTTGTAATCTGTGAGGGAAGTATCTCTCACAGAGATACTGCTCACTTGTTGCTGCTGGATCAGCCTTTTTCTGAGTAGTGCTAACACTGTAGAATCCTGTCTGTGTCTCTCTCCTAATCCACCCTTTCCTGCTTGCTGACATGGAGCTTTTTTCACT
>JAOSLQ010007557.1:8473-34803 GCA_025629905.1 Lorius lory
CCCTTGCTTTTAATTGCTCTCTTCCTCCTTTTGTTATTTTTTTTGGTTACTAATTCCCAGCTTCCCGGGTTAACAGCTTCCTTCTTTCCTCTATGACTTAGAAAATGTTCAGAAAGATCTTACGAGAGCCATCTTCAAGCATGCTCTTGCTAAATGTATGTCTATTGCCCAAATAGTCCTTTCGTGCTTTAACTAGGTACACTAGTACAAGGAGGCTGCAAAAGTTCTGGTAGCTTTTCTTAAATAATGATAGATACAAAGATTGCTTCAGGAATACAGATCAGACTTCCCAGTTGTGGTTATCTTGCTATAACATATGTGTGACAGGTCTGAAGTTCTTTTTCAGGAAGACAGGCACAGACCTCATAATCATCTCTCCTGTGATGCTGGGAGAAGTCTTATATCAGCCTTTTACACTGGGGTGACTTTCAATCAGAAAGATTTTGTCAGACGGCCAAATTCCTGATATTTTTCACACAGGAGAGGCTGGACATTGAAAGAGATTCAACTTCGCCTTAAGGTACTTTCTCATTCACAAGAGGATTCACAACATAATTTGCAAGTTATCTTATATGGAAAGAAAAGCAGCTAAGATAGCTGAAGAGTTTCTGTCAGTTTGGAAATATACCCTGAAATTTGTATGATTGTGTAATGGCATTAATAACAAAAAGCCTTATTTAAAAATTAATAGCTATTTTTTTCAGAAATTTTTTAAATACTTAACAAAGATGAACAGAAAATCATTAGTCCCACTGCATTCAGCACTTATTTCATTCAAAAAGCAAGATGCTTTCCTGAATTCTTTCTGAAAACTTAAATTGAATTAGCAATATATAAAAAAGCCAACCCCCCACCATATTGTAGGAATATTCATGACATTATTAAAAACTGGGAGTGGCATATACTCTGTGATGAATCACTAGCTTCCTATTAGTAAACAGGAAATTCAAAATTTCAATTAAAAAAAAAAAAAGACTGAGATGGATGGTGCAGAAGAGTGCCCACAGTGGTCAAAGACGGGGGGAAAAAAAATGGAACAAACTCTTTGCCTTATTCTGTGTTTTATATAACTTATTGAAGGCAGGGAAGATTTCAGATGCAATTATAGGACTAAACAATGATGATATTCCAGTTTTTGACTAGTGGTCTAGTTCTATCAATTAAGTGATAGCAAAATATTGCAGCTGCTGAGATTTTTCTAATGACATGTCTCATCATTTATCTTATCCTGCACTTGAGGGATGGGTCAGAGGTTTTAATATTTATTCTCTCAAATTCGTTTTTGCTTTTTGTGTTTGAATCTTATTCTTTCTTTTAGATTTTATTTTATTTACATCAGTATAGTCTTAAATAGGATTGCTCTGTTGCATCTGTGGAAGGCAGTCGTATTTGAAAGTGTAAAAAACATTATTTTGTTGAATAGTAAATGCATTGCCAGTCTATATATTATTATGTATATTGTTAAAAATTTTTATTTTGGTCATTAAAGAGGAAGAGTACTAGTGTCAAATTCTGGAGCTCGTTTGCTCTGCAGGCATTGAATGTTTAGTGTGACAATGTCCACAATTATGGTTTGTTTTCAGTTCTAACTAAAACCAGCAGAAAATAGCTAGTAAGTTGGAAAATATCTGCTACTAAGTGAAACTGTACTTATAAAGAAGAAAAATACAATAGATAGATTCACCTTGAAATGAAGATAACTGAACATAGATATTTAGGTGTGAACATTTTAAATAAGGGTCTAATGTCCTATTTAAGGCAAATGACAATCTTAAAATAAAGTCTGTCTAAATGTAGATGCCCATGCTCTTTGAGATCATGGAGAATACTACTATGGACATGGCATTTACAAGACAGGACTTAATATTTTTTATGAGGCAGCTAAAGACTAGTAGATACCACAAAACAACTAAAAATACTACTAAAAATATATCCTTACTCAGTTAATCCTGGCCGTAACCAATATTACCAACATAACCTGGAGAGAAAATCAGCTCACTGTAAAGTAGACACTGAGAGCCCAACTCACTGCAACCGTGTGGAGTCATCCGGAACACCCTCAAGTACCTCAGACATTTTGATTGAATTGAGACAGATGACACACAACCTATGAACTATTCAGGCCCTTCTGGAGTGGCAAATGGAAGACAGGCAGAGCACTCTTCCTGGCACTAGCCTCGTGCATGTGTGTTGACAAAAGAATCTACTGCTCCTGTCTGGTCGGCTTTTTTGGACTGTTTTCCAAGTCACTCAGTGAATTTGGCTAAATACAAACGTTTACAAATATATTGTAACTTCTGCCACCTAACCTCCAGCTGCCTGAAGCCCCTTGAGGTACATACTCAAATATTTAGCCTGTCATAAACATTCATTAAGCTTTTTATTTTTTTTTTTATTTTACAAGAAACAACAGAGATTATGGAAGTAGTTTGAATATATATACTTAATTTTAACTTTTGTTTCCTTTTCACATTCTCTTTAACTTCTATGTCTCCTGTAGAGAGCTCAGCTTTTTCAGACACACTTACAGAAAGTGTAAAATGTTCATATGGAAAGAAGTAGAAAAATAGTGGAAATGACCCTGTCTGACCTAACATGTTAAAAACAGTTCTTAATTTTTTAAGAACAACATAGGCAAACTCTCTCAAGGATTTAAAGGGCAAAGAAGAGAGAAAACATGGCCCTTGACACCAGCCTTGTTTATAGCTCAGGAGACAAAAACAGTGACTAAACACAGTGTGTGCTCACAAGCTCTTAGGACCTTTTTGAGCCATGATCTGCCATCCTTAGGAAACTCAACTGCATGTACACATAAATAATGTGGGGTTTTTTTCAATTTTTTTATCCCTTATCTGGATCTGGAATCTGAAAATCTTCCTCGAACTACAACCTTACAGCATTTCATCTGAAAATATGGTGTTTCTCAGACAACAGAGGCTCATTGGAATTCCTGACCCATTACCCACACTACAGAACAGCCACCTGTTTGAGGAGCACCAGTAACCAGTGACAGGAGTAGTGTGACTTTTGAGAATTTTATGGCTGCTTACCTCTAATTGCTGAATAATGGGATCTATTTTTCCTCAGCACTCACCATAAAAGCACCTGTGGGTCTCAGAATACCTGGAAATCTAGTTTACCGAAGCTTGTCTAGGGAGCTGAGCTATTCCCAGAGGAAGCATAAATCAGACATTGTAAAAGAGAGCTGAGAGCCTGGAACTTGGAAACTTAGTATCTTATTATTTACTTTTTCCCAGAGTACAAGTCAGAGAGCTTTAACACTACCTTTTTAATTAGTGTTCAGAAGCTGACTGAGCAAAGAGCCAGGAAACAGGGGAGCCAGTTGGCTGTAGGAGTCTAGAAGCTTTGGAGTTCCTAACCTAAAGACATTTAGATAATGGGGAACTGCACCAATATTATGCCATGGCAGTTGAACAGTTAGGTAATTCATACGAGAGCAATTTTGGCAGCTACTTCAGAAAGCCTTGGAAATGAAAAAAATACTATTAAATAAAAATTTATATGAATGAAAAGCCCAAAACATGGTGTCAGGGTCCAATTGGAGAAAAAAAAACAAACCAAAAACCTGTGCCAAACCCCATTTCAGTTCCTGATCTCAAGAGTGAAATTAAAACACAAATGACGTCAAGTAGCGTAACTGGACAGTTTATTACAAATTACAAAAAGACAGTTATTGTAAAAAAGGGAAATTATTGTCGTAAAGGGGATAGCGAAAAGACAGATTGGAAAAAAGTGAGAAAATTAAGCAAGAATTCAGGGTCCAGAGAGAGAGAAATAGTCAACCTCCGCGGATCCAGCGGTGTCCTGGCGATCCGTTGTCATCGTTGGGGGTGGGAGTTCTTCAGGTTTCGTAGTCGGTATCGGAGCAAGAGCCTGTCGGCAGCAGGTGTCCCCTTGGAGGCGTCCTTCTGGAGCTCCCTCGAAGGTACCCGTTTTGGCAATGTTTTACTCCCCCTTTTATCTTGAGTTGGGGGAGTACCTATGTTCTTCCTGGTGGACCATTTTCTCTGGTCTTGCAGCGAACTGCAGGTCTGCACACACACAGATTCAGCAATTCTTGGGATAAGGGACAGCAATTCCTCACACCAATCCTCGAGGTAATGGTTGGAAGAGTCTTATCAGCTCTTTCTCATTCATCCCTCAGGCAATGGATGGTGGAGTCCCAATTGAGTTCCTCACTCCCTCTCCCAGGCAATGGACAGTAGTCTTATCTCAACTCCTCCCATCCATCTCTGAGACAATGGTCGGTGGAGTCCCATCTCAGCTTCTCATACCAATCTTTGAGACAATGGACAGTGGAGTCTGATTTCAGATCAGTCTCTCACACATGGTAAGTATTTTCCGTTACTATTATTCTACTAAAATACATTTGGAAATCTAATCCGTTAATATTTCTAGGTTGTGATTGTCAAGAGACCCTTACTTATTGTGTTTGTCTCAAACCAACTCCAAAGGGAGAAGGAACTGACAGCTCGTTATCGCTTCGGTAAATGGCCAGGGGGGAGAGAGGGGGAGCAGAGCAGGGGTCGGCTCTAGGAAGGTGGGAATTGTTTTCCTGTGGTGTCTGCCCTGAGGCCGCGAAGATCAACGGCCACGGCAACAAACTGACCGGCGACAGTGACACAGACACTGCGGCGCCTGTCAGGGCACACAACGTGAACTGGATCTGGGGATCACTGTGATAGAGGTCCGAGAGACCCCCGCACTATTAAAAAGCAAGGGACCGGCCTGAATCCTCGTGGTGTGTGCACCTACGCCCTGGCACCCGGGGGGGTAACAAACTACGAGGACCACAAGGGCTACAACAACTGAAAGGGCTACAGCTGAATTTCCAGTTGCCGGCGGAGAAGATTCGCAGCTGGATCCAGGGGGTAGTGAGTTTATCTTTGTTTTCTTTCCTTCCTTCCTTTCTCCTTTCCTCCTTCTACTTTGAATCTTTTACAAGAATAAGAACTTGCAAAGACTTTTGTTCCTCCTGACACAGTTTAGGGAAGTTTACAATAAAACCGTTACCATTTTTCAATCTCTGGAGGGCCTGTGGTTCCACCCGAGAACCGTGCAGAGTGTTGTAAAAGATAAACTTGCCCTCTCCCCCCGCCGCCAGCCAGGCAGGACGGGGCACAAGTTTACATATGGTTTAAAATGTCATGCTTACCTGTGATTTTACTAGAAAAGAAGTGTGCACCTTGTTACAAAAGTTTTAACTTAAATATGGTAATGTGTACCACTTCTTTTAACAGTTTTTAATACTTCTGCATATCATTTTAAATACAAGGAATTAATCAGATTTTATTAGCATTATAATTAAAAACATGAGATCTTTGTCCAGCTGCCATTCGTTTTATATGTGACAAAATCTAGAGACAAAATATTTGGTTAAATTATTTGCTGGGAAGAGCATTATTCAGCTAGTGTGCTTTGTCAAAAGACAATAAAAACTTTAGACACAGTTTGTCAAAACGCAGTGTATGAGATAGCATAAAATAAACCCTGTTATAACTTTCTAATGTACCGTTGTGTTTTGAAGGTAATTAAACACAGTTTTAGAGAAGACAAGACCTGACATGGTCATGTCACTATATCCTGTGTTGTCACTATATTATTTTCTTCACTTATTGACAGTGTGAATGATATTGCCAGACAATCATTTTGCATCTGATGATACTGAAGAAGTTCAAGGTAATGGAATCCGTTTCACATGATACCTTGAAGTTTATGAAAAGCAAAGAGATTATTCTGCTGTTTGGACTCTAAAGAAAATCATGATTTTTAGAGACATAAATACCTCGAAAATTGTGGGATAAATTTTTCTTTTAAAAATTCTATTTCCTGGCTTGATTTGTAGCACAGAAATCATAGTAAGTATCTATGAAACATCTTCAAAATAGAGGTGGTGAGACGAATGTTGAACTGTCATACAACCTCTGGGGATTCAAAATTGAAGATGTTGAGTGGAGGTACATCTATCTATCAGTTTAAGCAATCTAAAAGTTAGATTTTTTGACTAATCTGCATAGCCTTCTTTATAACCAGGAAGGAAAAATAGATTGTCTAAGAAAAACGATGGATCCACTCCTAAGAATAAAAGATCTGTTGAAACACCTCGCATACATACTCTTTCTTTCTAATTATTAGAAAACAAGGTTGTGTTAGAAGAAACTTAACACTTGAATTGTTAAAGATAGGGGAAACAAACCCTATGGGTTTTGCATTATGTGTCTTGGGATAGATTCCCTAGTTGATTTGACCTCATAATTGCTGGGAAAGCAGAGGGAGTCTGCAATGAGGGAAGAGAGGGGAAAAAGCCACCCCTTTTCCTGCTAGTCTGCATTTATACCAGATTAACTGATGATACAACTATATCTAAAGATAATATTTCAGATCCAGTTACATGCATACCTTCATTTTACGTGACAATTTTAGAACACACGTTTTTCAAGATTTTAGTGTATTAAGTGCCAAGTAATCTCATTAGGATGGAGGAAAAGCCTGAAAAGAGAGGAAAAGGGATCCTGGAGACAGACAGTAGTTGACTGGGAGAGATTAATGGGAAAAGTTACAGTATGTCCACTAGATGAGCCTTTCAAAGTGAGGCGTTTCGTACTGTCATAGTGATGATTAATTTAGGTAGATGTGACAAGAATGGCAAGGAAGAAAGGGGAGTATGCCAGCAGAACAACGGACTCATGGAATTTATGGTTTTTAACAAGGGTTAACAAAGAAGTGAGAAGAATCTAGTAGATAGCTGATGAGTAACACAAATTACACAGCAGCAGGGAATGTTGACTGACAGGGGAAGCAGGTCCAGAAGATACGGAATGTGATAAACACATCCATGTATTGGCTTTCACTAAGCATAGGTGTTGCTACGTGGACATAACTGTATGAGTTTGCAGTAACAGAAACAAAGTTCACTAAAGACACAAAATTAGACAAGTTGAAAATGGCAAGAGCTCTTGAGCAAAGTGGAGTCACATAGCAAAAGAATTTGTAAAAATAAAAGAAAACAGGGAGGAGGGGGGGCTTGATATGAGGTAAGCTAGTGCCTGGAAAACAGAGGGTTAAAGTACTTTTAGCTTAACTTAGGTCGAAGATAAAGTACAATGTTTGTGTTGTAAGTCTGTGGTAAGATAACAGGATTTAGTGGCCCCACTAAGCATGAGTGAATTATTTCACACCATCCTTCTGCTTATCAGTTAGCTTGGAGACAGTGCCTCCTGAACATCTGCTAGGTTGGGATACTCCTTGTCTGCCCATCCTGTTTTGTTTGCAATAAATTTTGTACGAAGGTCACACTGTTCTAAATCTTTGCTAGCTATCAGAAAAATTACAGATGTGGCTGGTTTCAGCTAGTTTTGTGATTACTGGGGCATCCAGCTGTGCCAAAGGTGAAAAGTACACCGTGAGGAAGACTGCTTACTTCATCCTCAAGACCACTGCCCACAATCACAGGAAAGCAGTGTGCAGACGTCAAGAGGAAGAGACCTATGATAATAATTTCCTGGAGCTAGTTATAATATTCCCCGCCTATATGCGGGGATTATGAATATCTATATGGTTAATGCAATAGTGAAAGTATATAAACCTGTAACATATGTTAATCAGTGGGCGTCTGGCTACGGTCATGCTCCCAGAGCTGTTGCTTTTGCTTTATTGACTTTGTCCCTCAATAAAACCCTGTTATCTCAATTAGAGGAGTGAGCTCCTATTTCACACTGAAACAAGTGTTACTGCATGGTAACAAGAATGGGATGGGGGATACTTGAGGACCAGCTAATAATGAATGAAGGCTTCTTGAGCATGTGGAGGGTTTTCATAGGAAGAGCATGTAACCTGTTGCTTTTGGAAGGCTCTCAATAGCTTTTAGTTTTGAAGGAGTTTTGTACATCAGTCTTGCACTAAAAAAGAGTGGCATAAATCACAGAATTGCACAATGTTCGCTGTAGTTCTTATGAGTTTCAAAAATAAGTATATTTGAGTACTAAACATCAGAAAAAAAGACCTTTCAGATTTCCAGTCTCAAGTTGATAAGTAAAACGAATTACTCAATCTATTATTGGTAGATATGAAGTTGTAGTTTGGGGATTTTAACCAAAACCTGAAAAGTTGAGGGCAAAGGTATAATGATTTCTGTGTCAGCAGGACAGATTTTATTTTTCTAATGGAAAACAATTAAAAAGTATTAAGACATAAAAAATTGTCAATGACTAGATAACACATTGCCCAAACAGATAATAAGTGTCAAGCAGCATCGTGCAGATTTGAAGGGCTAAAGCAAGAGATGGTGAAGTCAAACATCAGATTTCCTGCCACTTAGTAAGCTACAATGTATGAAGCACTGGAAGTGAGATGACCTTTCTTGATACAACACTTTTTTCTTCAGATGAGACAGAAAAGGAAAATGCTTTTCAAAAATAAATTCTCTCCAAGTTACTTACATAGATGCTGTTAGAAAAAAATTACAGAATGAACCCCCAAAGACCAAGCATGGTTGCAGTTGTTGTTCATGAGGTAGTCAACACTTCATGATAGGTATAGGAATATATATTCTAGTTGAAGCACAGACTTTGGTAAGACTGAAGTAAAGGGTAAGCAATATTATTTCAAAGCAGTTTGGAAGTACGCTGCTGTAATTCATGTGCCAGTTTGAAGGATACTTACTGCTATTGATAATAACATCAATTTATTTTTGAACTTTGGAAGAAGCCATTTCCATGCTAGAGATGAGTTCCACATAAGGAAAGAATTTCTTTTATAGGCAGTGGAAGGAATTACCTTTTCCTGAAGTCTTCCTCCTGTCATCAAACCTTAAAACCAAGGAAGACAGATTTCACTCTAACTGCTGTTATGAAGAAGTATTTTCTAGTGTGTTTTCTGCAGTAGAAGGTGCTAGTGGGCTAGCTACCCAGTCTTTTGTGAATACAGGATTTTTTTTCTCTCTGTTTCTGATACTGTTGTGACTGTGTGTGTGCTGACTCTCCTATTCACAGTAAATTTCGGTTGCGGGTTGCGGCAGTATACACACTTCCCATTAGTACATTTTTTAGACAGTTTTGGAACATGAATTAATACTTGTTATTTTGAAAAAATCTACCATGACATCTGAAACATTCGTTTATAGTTTTAGCAACTTGGCATGCTCTGCTTTTCAGGAGGATGAAATTACTTGCATAGTTTATTTTCCAGTATTTTACGTGAGCGGGGAGGAAGGGGGGAGTAAATTCTTCACACATTAAATAATCTTTCAATGCAGAATTTTCATTATCCATACAATCTTTCCTTCTTACAAAAACACATTGTACCCTGTCAAATAATCATATTGATTACTTGACAGGAAAAAGTGTGCTAGTTTATACAGTATATTTACTACAATTATAAACGCTTATTTATTTATTAGATTGTTGAAATTATGGGATGCTGTGAAGTTAAGAACTCAAGAATTGATATTTTTCACTTTGATTTTGATAACTACCTGTGTATATCTATTAAACATAGCTCATCCTTAGAGGTGAAGACTGCAAACTTTTTTCTTTCACTACAAGTTAGTGATTTTGTTTTTCTTTCTCCCATTAATAATCCTGATTTAGAGTTCTCTGAAGACAAGGCATTCACTTTTGCTGCTCCATTAGCTTAATTTGTAAAATGATCTCCTACCAAATCTAGTTATGAATATCACAGTCTGAATTCAAGTTTCTTTTAAATATGTAGCTATTCAGTCACCCATTTAATGATGCACAATTGCCTACATTATTGAGTTAGAATCTGAAATCTCTGTTTAACATGGGGTTTAGATTTTTATTTTGAATAGATTTCCTTTGTATGGCATGCTGTGATAAATTAATTGAATAGGCTAAATAATTTGTGCAGTAATATACTGTGAAACAAGTGTCACAGCAAAATATTTTCTTTAAATGATGGGCAGTTAACTCTTATCAAAATAATTTATGCCTAGAAACATAAAGGGGAAGATTACCAAAGGCAAATCAGATTACCTTTCTCTGCATATAAAGAAATAGTTTGCATAAAGCTAGGAAGATATTCCCTAAAGTACCAAAGATACTGAAACTACACAGAGAAACATCAAAGACATTAGAAGTAATTTTTATTGCCATGTAGAAGCTGAAGAAAAGAGTAATAGTCAAGTCTTCCAATACTACTCTCACCTTTCAAGTAATAAATAACCCATTCTTCTCTTTTGAGAAGCACATTCAGGAGAGACGAAAGCTTAAATAAAACATCTTCCCTGCTGACAGAAGTGGGTTTTTTTAATAAAAATCAACCTAAAAAAAGAATATGCATGCATTTTGTTTTAATGCATTGTATAGATTTGCATATTAGAGATCGTCACTGAGCTATAAAGTAGAATTAAGAGCATTGTTATCAACAAGAAGAAATAATTAGATGGGTTGACCACAGAGCCTAGGTTTAACACTTTAAAAATTACAGCAAAAGTAACAAGTGTTAATATTAATTATGGGAACGTTTTTCTTAAATGGGATCTAAATAGCCTAATTTTTTTCATGTTAATCTGATAAATATGAATTAATTTTTACTTCATTTAGTGAGTCTCATAGTAGAAGGATGAATGCATTGTTATTTGCTTGAGCATCCGCAAGGATGCAATTGTCTTTTTGATCTTTTTAATGATTATTGCAAAGCATGGGCAATGTGCTTGGCAGCAGATTTGATTTAAAAATTTGTTTAGTCATTTAAAGTCTTTTCATTTCCTAAACCTGGCCTTTTAAAGTGCAGAACAAACACAGTCCTTGTTTGAAAGATTTTGCCATCCAAAATGCAAGCATAGGCAGGAGAGATTGATAATTACTAAACTGATTTAGTTGAATTTCAGAGTGGGGTGGGGATCCAGCCAAACAATCATGGGATTCAGTATGGGACTCATATACTGAGACCACATATATGGTGTTATAGTATGGTCTTTCCGTGTAGATTTTTTCAGAACAGGTATATCATAAGCCTGACCAAAGTGGTGTAAATGTCAGCCTACAGACATCATTCAAATACCGTAAGCCTATAAATTCAGTCTTTAAGCATGGCTACAGTGCAGCCTGTACAGCATCAAGGGTCCCATGTTCATACATAGCTGACCGGACACTGAAGCAGTCAAGTCTTTTCATAGATGGTAATTTTATAATTGATTGAAACAACCTTATTTGGTTCAACACTCTTTTTTTTTTTTTTTTTTTCTACAGTTTCACCCTGTTCCACCTAACCTTTTCGCTGAGAATGATTGATACAGGCACTGTTTTGAGGCATAGTATGGCTATCCCTTCTTTCTAGGGGAGGAAATATTTATCCTAAACTGTTTTTGAGTGAGTCTTTTTATGCCATTTAGTCTTACAGCTAGAGAACATGACCTCTTTTAATTTACAGGTACAGATCTGGGCTTAGATAACCAAATGCTGTTCAATATTAAAGGGAGGTAGAAAGCATTTGAATTTGTGGAAATTAATCTATTCCCATGACTTCATAATAAGATTGATAAGAAATGTGTGGAGAGTAATTCAAGTGAATTTTAGAAATAATTGGCAATGTGTAGAATTCAAATTATTAAAGTAATTTAAACTATAGCAGTTCTCAAGGAAATCTCACTTTAGACTGAACTTTTAATTTTTAACACCACATTTTTGTGCTGAAGTTTTTAAGTACTTACTGCTGGCTTAAACTCATTGCTGGAGGTCAATGAAAATTTTAACTTTTACATATGCGAAAATCAGGAACAACTTGGAACACTTGACATCTCTACTCTAAATGCATCCTTAAACCTGTTTATACCATAAACATTTTCTTGCTGAAACAATAAAATCCTTAATGTGATAAATAATCCAGCTTCATAACATTTCCTTCTGGAGCCACAGTTTAGAAGCAAATCTGATCAAATTTTTGAATCTTAATTCATAATTTGAACAAGCTCATTCTTTCTATAAGAATGTATTAGGAACAATCAGAAAGGCTTAATATTCATTAATCTTAATTATTTTTTTATTCTTTCTTCAGGTTAAATATACCACCAGTTTCTTTAATAGAGTACTCTGACTTTCTTTGCTAAGCTGGAAATAAAAAAGAATTATGCTTGTTTTATCAGTATATATGATTGTGTATGTATGAATAAGAAAATAATCTAAAAACACATCTGCAATGGAAATCAACCCTAGGATGCAAATGTCCACATCTAAACTAGTCATCGTAAGTTTCCCGGTGTGCATATTAAAATAGGACCTTTTATAGCAGTGGTCTTTTAATACTTAAGTTGTTGTCTATATTAAGTCTCACCACTGGTTGCCCTAAGTTTGCTTATTTTCTTCCATTTGCCTGGTAACAAGGTTTTGGTTGCCTATCACATACATGTCTACAATGTAGACATGTAAAGCTTGACTCCTACTACTTTCATAATAAAAATATTTTTCAGTATACTCTGAAATCAACTAAGGTTTCTGAAAACTCAAAAATAGTGAATATTACTTATAATGAATAGTAATTAAAAAATAGTGAATATTCTTTAATACTAGTATTTTTTTTCCTTGTTGCCTAAAATTATTTTCAGTATACCATATCTGTTTAGAGATAGGTTAGATATGCCTGGACTGATTTGTACCGTGATGTATGGGCCTGCTCTGAGTGGAGTTGAGAGATAGGATTTTTTTAGAATACTATAGACCTTGATAAAGTGAAATTCAAATGTTGAAATAGTGTAATTCTCTAAGTAGATGAAAACAGAAGTAGATTATGCTGTTTGTTAGTCTAAACCCCGAAAACTTAGTATGAATCATAGAATCATAGAATGGTTAGGGTTGGAGAGGACATTAATATCATCTAGTTCCAACCCTACTGCCACAGACAGGGATACCTCACACTAGACCAGGTGGCACAAGGGCCTGTCCAACCTGACCTTGGAGACTGCCATCATGAGATATTTTAACACGTGGACTACTGACATTCCTATGAGCAAGGACAGGCACTGCTCCCAGCTCTGCTAAATCTTCTAGGTGGCACAAAAGAAAATTATTATGTCTGAATCATGAGAGGTTTTGTTTCAGAACTTACTGCCTCAGCTCTATCATCTTTCTCTCTCCTTACACAGGTAAGGATTTTAACTTACCTTAGCAAGGAGTGCAAAAACATTTGTCTTTGGCAACATAGCTATCAGGACATGCCTGGGGTTACCCAGTCTGAAGGTGGAGAGAGACCAGAACCTGGGTTCACAGATCTCCATAATACACACCAACACAGCAGAGTTTAGCTTCTAAATTACTCTGCTTTATTACAGTCTGTGAAGCATGGGAAGTTCTCAGTGATGGAAGATCCATTTTAGGTGAAAATTAAGTCAGTTTTATATCACAGAGACATAAGGGAATTGAACACCATGAATCCAAGCAGGCAATGCATGTTGTTAATTTCTATTTTTCACTTGGGACAGCCAATAAGGTGTGATATTTTCTGTTTTCACAGACCAATTTTTATGTTTCCAGGCCGTTTTCCTGTTCTTGCAGTCACCAGCAGTTACAGAGTCTTCTTTTGTCAGGAGGTTTTCTCTTTTTTCCAGACTATTTTTCCCCTTTCCACATTTGGCAAACAGCAGCTTCCTGCTTCAGGTAGGTTCTTGCCACATGTTTACTTCTACATGTCCATTGTAGAGTTCTGCCTATGCAGAATTTTTGCATGATCACATACTGTAAAAATTGAGAGCTTCAAGTAATATGCAACATTACTACTTAACTACTGCATAACTCGTGACAGTTAGCCAGTTGTATTCTAGGTTTGCTGTTGTACTTCCATGCAATGCAAGAGAAACTAAAAAAAGCTACTAATTTCTTGTACTGTGACATAACTACCATGGGTAAAATATGAGTGATACAAAACACTAAAACATCTATTGATTGCAAAATGTAGCTTGTAAGAGCACTAACATACAGTGCTGATTATTTAACAGTCTGTACAATAATTGTTCGTATAAGCAACGTCTACCAACAAGCTACTCTCCTTAAAATTTTAATCTTCTAAAAGTAAAAAAGAAACAACCAAAAAGTAAACTGAGTCTATTCAGTATTATCCTGGAAATCTTTCCTCTTGAAAAGCAGAGGCAGGACTATTGGTCACAGAACAGACTTTGGCAGTCAAACATCAATGTAGCTAAATCCTCTGTGACAGCACCAACATATTACATTCCTTATTATACTCCCCAAAACTTCTTCCTTAGATTGTTAGCATACTGCATAAATTAGTCTGTATTTCAGTAATAAGTGTCCCATTCATTCATGATAATTGGATTTATTCCCCCCCATCCCCTGCCCCAATATATTTGGAAAGATATTCTGGGGCAAAAAAAATGTAGACACACATTGATTATTTCAGAGTTCACAAAGAGATCTATTAGTATACTTCCAGTATTCTTGGCTTCCAAAATAATCTTCCACTTTTACAGCAAAGCTGCCAGTTTTGTCATTGAACTGCATCTGTACTACAATTCTCATCGTAATTGCAAGATCTTGAGAAATAAATGACAGCTGTATCAGGAGATCAGGAAACTGATCCTCCCAACAGCTACTGTGGCACTTCCATTGGTGTACCAAATTTAGACAGAAAAATCTCACATATAGTCCTGGCTAGAGAGGCAAGCTGCTGCTGACAGTTTAGTTACAGAACAGGAGTGTGAGGGGCATTAACTTCCTTTTGACCTTGGCACTTCAAGATCAAAATACGGATTTTTCTTTTTGGAAGCTTCAACGGAATATTATTCACATCCTAATATTGATCCTGTAGCTATAGATTTGTTTATTTAAAGGAAGACTTAATTTTTAAATAAACATAAACCTAATAATTTATTTGACTTTCTCTCTTCCTTTTTACTCAGTTCTCTGTAGAGAATTGTTTTTTTTTTCCCCTGCATGTGTTTTACTTGAGATTGAAAGAGAATGAATGATACATCAGACCCACAAGGATTGATAGTTCATTGGGATTTTTTTAAAGGGAAAAGTAAAACCATTTTTTCTATGAGAAGTGTCTAGTCTTGACTGATCTACTCTGTAAATATCTTTTCTCAGTCACAAGCAGTCATCAGGATTGTTCTCTCATACTTATCTTAGTATTAAAGAGGTAAACAGATTGGCTGTACAGTGTGCCCTTGTAACACAAGTATTTATTCATCCAGATTGAGAACAGAGCCAAGTGCAAAAGAATGTCTTCCATCTCACGCTGTTTTTTTTTACTTCAGGTATCATGATATGCAGTGAAGTGAAGGGAGGGTGCTGCTGTAGCACTGGACTTGCCCTGGGGTTGAGTAGAGACAATCAAAGCTAAGAGTTCAGAAGTACCTAATTTCCAGTAGTAAAGGCCACCACAGATAACTTTCAGCCACAGACTAGTGACCTTGAAATATAAACTCTCCTTAAAGGGCAGCAGACATGCATAATGATTCCTAATTTGTGCACCATAGTGTCTTATATTCCATACAGTTTGCTTCAGAAGGAACAGGTTTGTGTCAGTGATTTGGTATGAATCTGAAGCTGCTACTACAGAGGCAACAAAGGATTGATAATATGATTCACAGACTGGGTCTATCAACTGCAGACTGAACTGGGAATTGACCTTCAATACTGTTGAATACAGAAATTCTTTATTTGTTCCCTAGCTAAAACAAAACAAACAAACAAAAAAACCTGACCCCAATTTAAAGATGGAAAATCAAAATGAGAAAGGGAGAACTAGCTTGATTTCTGAAAGATTCTAAATGAAAGTGCTGGTGGCAGCAGTGACAGATTTGTGATATTATGAAAGAAGCAGTATGATCTGGTTTGTACAAAAACATCTCCCTTTGGGCATTACATTTATATGCATGAGCGCTATTTTATTTCAGTAGCAGACAGGTGTATAATAGAACATTTTAATAATTCCTATGAATGTGAATCCCCCAAGTGATTGAAAATAGGACATTTTACATTAGTAGTATTGTGACACACCAGTAAAACCAGTAGAAAATGTGAGTGTTGTGAATATACGATTATAAATGTATTTGAACAAGATCACAATACTAAGCAAACTACTCAAAATAAATCTGTTGCAAATATGTGTGAAGCAGAAAAGGGTCACCAGTTCAGCCATCCTCTCTACATGCCTTACTTTTCATACAGATCAATTTACAACACACATAACATACAATTTTGGGCTACCAGTTCATTTGCAGAACTGTCAGTTCTATAGGTCTTGAAAGCTGATATCTCACAAAAACTATATATGAGGAAAACTGCAGTAGTGATCTTACATCTTTTATCCCCCAAAATGTTTCCTTTTACATGACCCATCAAAATGGCAGACAACTTATCTGCTAGTTTTCTACATGCTTTTTGTTTGTTTGTTTGTTTGTTTTTTTGCTCTTGTAAGGAAATGAGATTGTTCTGAGAAGAGACTGATAAGCAACAGAAATTCATGGAAGTGGAAAAAATCACGATCATAGGATTAGGCCTTGGGAGGAGATGTGGTGGAATGTGGAGTTAATTTTCAGTGGAGTTAATTTTTTTTTTTTTGTTAGCATTACGTGAGTACACTTTATCTCATGTGACTACTGTAAAGGTAAATTGTAAAAAATCCCGCTGCTACTCAAACAGACCAAACAGATAAATACTGACTTTGCATTAAAATGGTTACTGCTAGGCATCTGAGTTAACACTTGAGTGTTCTGAAGATTGAGGATTACTTTTACTTTTTTGAAACACATCCTGTCATGTCACTAATAACAGATACATTAAAAAGAAACAGATACATTAAAAGAAGTATACAGAAAAAAAAGGCAAGGAGTTCTGATCAGTAAGAAAGCCTTTTGATGATACAGGTACATCTGCAGCAGTAATAGTTTATCCTTCCTGCACATCCAAATGGAGAGGCCTGCAGGTCATAAAGTTGGATCACAAGCGAAGACTTAACTACTAACTTTGGTGAGAGCTGAAGTTTAGAGATGAATGCATCTTCTCTGTAACTGATCAATTTAGACTGTTACTGATTCTTGGCTGCTCCCAGTCAGGTGCCCCCACATAGAGTTGTTTTGAAATTGCAGGTTTCTTTATTTCAGGGAGATTTTTCCTCCAGAATTTTGCACTGTCATGTTCGTCTAATATGCATACCAACAATACATATAGTCTTAACCCCAAATTTTCAACATGCAGTCAAGAAAATGCAGTTGTTCTGTCTTATGGGTGACTATTTAATGGAACTTACATCTCAAATCTACCCTGATGTTGGGTGTTGGCAGTACATTGACAAACCAGAATAGTTATTTTCCCTTCTTCAGATTATACCATTTAGTGTTACTCTGACTTTGGTTTTACAGAATTATAGAATCGTAGAATAGGAACAGAATAGGAAAGATGGGAAGGACTTCTTATCAGGGCATGTAGTGACAGGATGAGGGGGAATGATTTAAGCTGAAAGAGGGTAAATCTAGATGAGATATCAGGAAAAAATTCTTTACTATGGGGGTAGTGAGACACTAGCACATGTTGCCCAGAGAAGTGGATACCCCCTCCCTGGAAATGTTGAAGGCCAGGTTGGGTGGGGCTTTGGGCAGCCTGATCTAGCAGGAGGTGTTTCTGCCCATGGCAGGAGGTTTGAAATTAGATGATCTTTTAAGGTCCTTTCAAACCCTAACCATTCTATGATTCTGTGATTCTGCATATAAGCTTTCTGTCAGATGAGTGCCTCATTTTGCATTACCTCTCCACACGAAATGTAAGGCCTGTGATTTGCCTAAAAGAATTTTTACATCTTAGCTTTAAAAAAACTTGAAAGTTAAAAACCCCTCCAAAACCCAAGCCAAACCCCAGAAACTTTATTATAGTAAAATTTATAGCATATTAAAGCTGGTGCTATATTTTGAAGTAGACAGAGGGAAATGATAGCATAACATAGATCATTCTGGCTGTGATTTTCATCTACAGATACACTTTTTTGCATTTATTTCCTTCAGTTAGTAAACTTTTAGGTTACATAATTTGATAAAGTTGGGATTCAGCTTTGTTCTGAATACAAACAAGGTTCATTGCATAGTTGTTTGTGATTTACCAACAAACAATTTCGGAATTATTTGTTCCAAACAGGCATATATAGAAATTGGCACAATGTATGTAGTTCATTAGTAGTTCTTAATAAAAGTTAACAGACAGATACCTTTCTGATTGACAGTGTATTAAAAGTTACTCCAAAATACAAGTGGCTGAAATGAGAAGGGCAAGCCTTATCGTATCTATACACACCTCATTCTGCTTGGTTTTCTTTGAGCGTCTGACCAGCCTATTAATAAATAATTGGTTTTCTTTTCCTCTCACACAGTGTGAAGATGTAGGTTAAGCCATTGGACTTACCACAAAGATGTCTGATTGAAATCAATGTAACCAAGTACAAAAGAGAAAAATAACAAAATAGAATGTAGCACATTTCTTCTTTTTAAGGATTTTCATTCATTTCTATTTCCAAGCTCTCTCTCCTCACTTTAAAGAGTTTGGCTACTGCAAAACTAAGTGCTGAAAAAAAATTAAATTATCATGTTCTCACCAGTCAGAATAGAAAGAGATGTTTTTTTGTCCATATTTCACTAGAGAGTCACTATTGATTGTGATGTAGCATTTCTACTAGTGTTTGTGATGTAACATTTGTTCCAAAATATTTTTCAAATTCAAAAACATGTGAATTCAGTGGTCTGGTATGATTACAATGGTATACATCTACCAAGTGTCAGCCTCATCTTTCTGGCAACTTTTTTCCCACAGAAAAAGCTATGTATACATATAAAAGCTGTGTATACATATTTATACAAATATGCATACACACAAACACAAACATATACATATCTGTATACATACTAATTAGAAATATTCAGAATAATCAGAAAAAAACACCCCAAAACCAGAAAGTATACCTTACAGACTAGTGTAACTTTAATAAATAGTTTCATAAAATATGAAAAGTGCAGTTCTATCACCTAGTTTAGCAGGCTCTTAAAAGATCCTAATGGTCAGGTTTATTCAGATTTCTAAGGTTTAGATTGTATTTGGCAGCTTAGCAATCAGAAATTGATCCCTAACACTCTTTCCAGCATGTTCTGGACTGGAAGAGTCAAGTTGCTGCAAGTAATAGAGATGTATTGGCAGACCTATTTGGGAAAGCCTGTACAGCTTCTTTCTTCCATGTACCTGGCCCAGCTAAGGCTATTACTGCCTATTGATTCCTTTCATAAGCAGTACATTTCATCAAAATCATCCCCACGCAAGAAACTGGTACAACACTGAGGAACATTTATTGTGCAGTCTGTTATTGTCCCAGCTCACTGAACCATTCAGAATGAAGTGAATCATTGAAGCAAAGCGAGTTGAACTATAAAATCCTGAAATTAGTAAAAAAATGAAAAGATGTTTAGGCTGAGGGATTTTTATTTAATTTTTCTAAAAGTCCTCTCTTTTGTGATGCCTCTGACTAACAGCAAATCATTTTTCCACACTTTCTGCCACTTTTTCTTATCTTCAGATTTTAAACTTTTAGAAGGCTTGGGTATTTAGGACTCTCTCCAAAGCCTATTACAGGGTGTCTGCACTGTTTTGATGCATGTAGCGGTGCAAACCAGATTATCTTGATTATCATAAACAGGTGAGATAGGCCAGGACATGGCTCTTCTCACGTTATGGAGCTGACTGCCTGCCGTAGCAGTATGGGGGGTGGTGGCTCCCTGAGGGAGAGAACGTCTCCATGAGGTCTGTCGGGGAGCAGCCAGGAGCCAGGGCAGCTGGGGGTACTGGGGTAGCCCCAGCCATGTGCATCAGGCACCTCTGTGGTGATGGAGGCAAAATGATACCAGTCCAGACATGGGTCTGCTGGTGGGGAATCAGGCCCATGGCTGGGCAAAAAAGTGGCTGTGACGTAGCAGGGGTGGGAGCTCAGGTAGACACTCAGCCCAGGAGCCTCAGATTAAAAGCATCTCCCAAGGAAGGAGAAGGAAGCCCCCCTGAGGCTTCCTAGCAGAGATATTTGGGGAAGAGAAGCACCTTCTAACTCGATTTCAAGGCTACCAGCAACACTGACTCTAATTTAGTGCAGAGCCCAGCCAGCTGTAACCCAGGGAGGATGGGACCCAGGGCTATGACACTGACCCTTATTTCTAGAAAAAAATGAAACCACAGTGTTATTGCAAGTAGGCTGATCACAAAGCAGCTGAAAAGGAATTCTGGATGATCAAATGAGTTTAAAAAGACTGCAGACTCTAATGACTCCATTAAAAAAGAAAGCCCTCCAAAGCAGTAAAAGCTTTAATACTATATGAACTCCACAGCATCGAATATGTAAATATATAAAACTCTATTTAGCACTCACCACAAACTAATTTGGTATAATTTACCATAAAGTGATAAACAAGTTTAGAAATAATTTACAAAGGTCTTGAGTATGAACTGCAAACTATATACATGGCTGGAAAGATGAAGCAAACTGCCCACGGTATCAGATCAGAAAGAAGATCCCACGTGAAATGGATAAACAGATAATCTCTGGCATGGTGAGCAGAGTGCTAAGAGAAAGCAATAGGTATGCTTGCCACACCTTGAACAAGGATGAGAGCTACTGAAGGATTTTTCTAATCAGACAGGCACTCTTACTTTCAACCCTCAGAATAATGTGTGGATGTGAGGAATTTCTTATGTATTGTAAAGGGGGAAATAAGCGCTTGTGTTACTAACAAAAATCTCAGAGACAGAGTTTAAGTAAGTCCAGTATCCCAAAGGCTGCAACCATAGAAGAGTACTATAGAAACTGCCAGTGTAACAAAGAGAAGAATGTTGGAAAGAAACATGAATATAGGGTATTTTGTCTAACACAGGATAGATAGTATCATGTATGCAATCTGGGGATGCTGTAGATGAACTTACAAAACTGAAGCCAAAAAAGGCAAAAAATGCCAGGCAGAATATTGTATAAAGAACCTCCGTTAGCAGTATCAGGAAAGAAAAAGGGAAAAATCATCCTCTGTGTGGCAATCTGAATCAAAAGCAATCAGGAAATGAAAGTACTTACCAATCAATAAAGTGCAGTTGAACAGTGAGAAAGAACTTCTGGCAGGTAAGTGCTTCAGCCTTCTCTATATAAGAACTTAGTAACCTCACATCAAGCTCTTCCGTCCTTCCTCAGTGCTGAGTGTCATTCTCCAATACAAAAAAGTATGATTCTTTGTAGGTCAGAATGGGAATCTGAATGATTTGTAATGCTGAAACAAAGAACGCTTTACCCTAGTCACCAGTGGAAATAGCATTCAAGCAATCATGGTTTGTTACAAGAAAAATCAGTTGAGATGGAATTGATCAGATTTAAATGTAAGCCTTTCAAAGTTAGATGTCTATTGTTAGCAACTTACTGGAGGTGTCTTTACAGATGATACAGAAAAAGAGGCATCTCCAGAGGGTGATTCTTTCATCTATTTTAGACACTGATGTTAGAGCAGATTTATCACTCTGCAGTGATGCCAATTCCTCTCCATTAACTCTAGAAAGAAACTGTGATGACTGTAGACTACAATGAATGACTTTTAGATTCTCTAAAGTTAGTGAGATGAATCCTAGATTAAATTAGTAAATTAAAAGAGTAGGAATTTTGCCCTGCCCCTCTGCACATAAAGTGAATTAATGGATTAACCAGATAATCACTAAGGGAAAACAACTAAATCTTCAGAAAAGGCCTTTGAAAAGAAATATGCTGCTTTTCTTAAAGAGTCATGAAAGAAATAAGATTTTTGTTTTTCTACCATGTCCTCTCAAAGCTTTCTTGTGGGATCACATCTCTCCCACAAATTTAAGATGCTTTGGATGTGACAGCAATATCGATACTAACAATATTGCTCATTCAGGAATCAGCTTTTGTCCTGGTTGCGTAATTTGATGGTGGCACAAGACGATTGCCTTGATCTTTGACTGCATACATCTCTGTATTTGTCTTTCAGTTGTCTGTAGTAAGGTTTTTAATTAGATTATCAATTTAGGACAAATCTGATTATGTTGGTCTCTTTTATTTATGTAGCTAAGTTTAAAAATTACATAGAATTCAATCCCTTCCTATAAGACCAAGTGGTCCTGACTCATGTACAGTGTTTATAGCTAACCTCATCAAGAACAGATCTGTATAGCAGGGAGATCTAGTGGAAACAATGCAAACCAGAACATTTGGGAAAGCTAATATTTAACTAATTGGGGGTCTAACTAATTTATTCCCGGAACCTTTTTTTAATTACAAGTATAGACCCAAAGATCCTATAGGTTTTAAGAAAGGAAGCATCTGTTGGAGGGGAAACCTAAACCAATGATGTCAGTGACAGAAAACTTTTAACACAAACTTTAGAATCCGAAAAGTCATAGCCATATAAACCTTCACATAATCTCTTTCTGTAGTAATACTAGGTATATTTGATGACTGATCATGTTTTCTGCACACATCTTAGGATTATTGGGTTTATTAGCCTTTGTAACATTCAGTGAAAGACTCATAAAAAATAAATATGCTCTGATAATAATGTGGTGTAACTTTATATGCATCTCACATTTTTGTTCATGCTGAGCAGTATTTTATCTGAATAGTCCCTGAGATATCAGATGGGACGAACTGCTTTACATTATCATTGTTTTTATCCATGCATCTCAAAATACTTGTCAAGGGTAAAATCACTGTCAATTTGGCTAAACTTACCACACTAAAGAGTTTATGTGACTTGCCCAGACTCAATAATACCAACAACAACATCAGGGGCCTCTCAGTAACAGTAAATCAACTGGGAGAAACACATGCAGTGTCTCCTTTACATCAGAAATGCCAGGAGTGGCCTGCTAGGTATGTGCCTATGAATACAACTGTGCATGAATGCTATGTAGTATAGTAATATGCCTTATGCATGCACAACGTTAGTTGTCACCTTGTAGTTAATTTCATGTAGACATACAGTGAAGTCTTGTGGCACTGAGTCTGCTGGCTTTTGTGGATTTTATTCAAACCTTAGTGTATGCAGAGCATCGGAGTTTTTTGTAGCTGAATGTGCTAGTGTTACTGCTAAAGCCTCTTAAAAAAACCTAAACCAACAAAACAAAAAAACAAAGAATCCAAACAGAAATGCCTAGGGAGAGGAACAACAGCCAGAAGGTGAGACGAAGACAGAACATGAGAAGTAATCTCAGTTGGCAGGTCCAGCCAGCCACAACAGAGTGATAGGGTGGAAATTTGTTGAGAGAGATTTTCAGGACACTGCTGTCCACACAGAAAACAGGGTAGGCATTATGCAGTTCAAAGCACAGCCCTCTGTTACTGCTTCTCTCAAATGCCTATGCGTGGCAGCAATAGTTTTTCCTCATGTCATTTATACTTGTGTCTAAACAGTAGCCATCTTTATACACTTAAAATCTTCCAGAAGGGGAGGACTGTGCTTTCAAACACAGTTGCTTTAGTTACTTGCAATATTTTCCAAATGGTAAATAAATCTAACATTCTAGCTAGGGACATAAGTTACCACCATTTGTTTGACAAGAGCTTTCAAGAGCAAGGGGTGAGATGTTTTCATTTGTCCAGGTGGAGACTATATAAAAAGCAAATAAAAATGTGTGAGGAGTAATAGCTAGTTTATTTACAGCAGTGGATGTTGTGTATGTGCCATTGTGCAGAATTCCAGGAAGCTGCTTCTGCACCAAACAGGACTCTGCAGAGGTTTATGTGCTTATTCTGTGCACTTCGGCCCACTTCCCAAAGAAAGTGTTGGGGCCTAAATGCATTGAAAGAAATAGAATGGAGATGCATAAATACCTTTGAGGACTCAGCCTTGTCTGATTATGTCCTATGAAAACCCTGAAGTTATAACCATAGTAGAAAATTAAACAATGCCAGGCAACGTTCCCAGGTACTGAAATGTAATCGTTAATAACGTTAAATTTTTAACTTAGTCTCTGGCATGATTTTGTCCTGTGCCAAAGGATTCTTGGCCATGGGTTGTGAGTTTTCATGGAAGTAGGATCATTCCCAGGAACTAGTTTGGATACAGGCACCTTGTTCTGGAGTGTGGAAGAGTTTATTAGTGGGGACATAGCCTCTTTCAAGCCATGTGCCAGAAAGTGTAGCCCTGCATATGTTTCGTAGAGGTAGTCTGAATGGCTCTGGGAGAGGTTGAGAAGCAGAGCTGAGGGTTCAGGGCTGCCTTCAAACCAAAACAGGGATTCCCCAGGGAACAGAAAATTCATCACATCTCCAGGAATGAGAGAAGGACAGACTGGGAATAATCGTGTGCATCCCATAGTAAATCTTTCATGGCAAAGTACAAATCCACTCAAATTCATGATTTAATTTGAAGTGATCTTCTGTTAGCTTACAGATCCTTGGCGATAATAGTGAAAGTGTATGTGCCTTTCAGAAGGGCACTGAAACATGATGAAATACTTTGGCAATGACAGGGGTGGGGGTGAATACCACACAGTACTGTGCATGTCAAAATTCTACTGAACCAGAATTATGTGCACTGCTGAATCTGGCCTCTATTGCAAGAGATGATTTTGTGCATATATATTACAATACAATATAGAAAACATACCTAAAAAAATCTATATCATCCAGGTATGTCTCCCTTAATAAAAAATACAGGCCATGGTGATTTGATTTTAGTTCTGTTCATTTTCAATCCTAATACAGTCCTTAAAAATGTTGGGTTTTACTGTTGAAGTTGCCTGAAGAATATGCATTTCTATGATTTTTCTAGGGCTTCTATGAAACGTTCTTTTTCATTTACTGTATGATGAAGTGAAAATTTGGTTTGGATGTCTATAATTGTTTTTACTGAGATTAACTGGCTCATCTTAATATTTTTTTATAACACTGCATATAAAATAAACATAGTATGTTTATTGTCAATTTTACTTTTGTGCTTTTTTGGGTTTGTGATTGTTTGGGGTTTGGTGGATTTTTTTGTTTGTTTCTGTTCATGATATTGTTGAAGTGTATTAAAGAAATAAAGGAGAAAACTTGCTTTTTATGGGTTAGAATAATTTCGGTTTTCAGATACAACTTTGGTACAGGTAGAAATTTCTAGACCAAAGAGGTTGACAGATATTGATGTCTATTACAATATCCCCCAATTTCTTTCCCCCACACCCTCCCCCATTTTTCAGTGCAGAAATTTAAGACATGATCCTACTGAAATTAAGAACATAGATTTTAATTATGTTAGACCCTTGAATAGGAAAAGTTTATTCTATATTAGTTCATCAGTAAGCATATTTTCCCAACAAACTTTTAACCATGGCGATGTACAGTAATCTCCACATTAGGTCTTTCTGAATATAATTATCTATGGTAAAATTGATCATATAAAAATAATCACCTCTGGCCTTTCATTACTTGCTGTTGAAACATTTTAACTTCTATTAAGACTATGGGAAATTAGGTTATAATCCAGTTTATACTGACATTGTACATCAGAAATAGATTTTAAAGCTCTTTCTTTGACTATATATATAGGTAGGGTAAAAAAATATCACTTTCTGCTTTTTGTTCAGGAAAGGGTTTACAAGTCTGAGATCTCTGCCAGAGAAATTCCAGGATTCTATAAGGGCTATTTTAAGAAAATAGTTTTACTTGTAACGATTTCAAGAGTTCCAAGTTGTATTTGAAAGTTTCGAAATATCTGTATGTTTTAGCATTAATTTCTGGTGCATTAGAAGATTGTTTTAACATGTTTTTTTAACTGAAAAACAATCTTTTAATTACAATAGGTTTGCCTACTTCTACTAGTAATAGTTTTTCAGTAGTTAGCCTGAGAAGCCTCCATGACCAATACATTTTTTGAAGGTTTACTAAATTCTTTTCCACTAAGGATGTTTAAAAATAGGAGATAAACATGGTGCTTCCTTCTTCTCTAACATGCCTTTCTTTTCAAAGAGATTCATAGGACATATCTTTTTCTTCACAGGGATTGTTTGTATTTTGATTTCTAAAAAAAAAGTCTCTCCCTTACCATCCACAATTGTGTAATGTTTAAGTCCATTCTGAAAGAGTGCATCAAACACTACAACAGGTCAAAGACTTCCATGATATAGCCTTATTCCTTGTTCAGGTGGTTAATAAAACCTATTTGTACAGTAAATGGTGTCGTGGTTTAAACCCAGCCATGTAGCTCGTTCACTCACTCCCTCCCTTCCTCCCCAAACTCCCAGAGAGTTGGGGAGGAGAATCAAAAGAATGTAGCTCCCACAGGTTGAGATAAGAACAGTTTAATAACTAAGGTATAACACAAATCACTACTG
>JAOSLQ010007559.1:0-14072 GCA_025629905.1 Lorius lory
ATCTCCGTCGGGACCGCGACCCGGCGTGTCTCGGCGGCCGGTGCGGGTGCCCGGGCTCGGCTTCCCTCCCGCAGCCCCGGGAGCCCCGCTTCGGGCACTGGCACCGGCGGGGCCGGGGTGCTGGCGGGGAGCACCGAGGCGGGTCCCCATGGCTCTCCGATGCCCGGAGCAAGACGCCGGGCCGCGGGGATCCGGGAGGAGAGCTCAGGCTGTCTCCATCCTCCCGCCCCGGTGCCCCAGCAGCGCCGACCCCCCCGGGACCCCGCCGTCCTCCAGGCCCCAGGCAGGGTCTGCCCGCGATCCAAGGGGAGGGAAGGGGGTTGCTGCCCTGCCTCTGCCCCACGAGTCCCTCCTCCGGCTGATCCAGGCCGAGGAGAGCAGCGGCTTGCTGGGAGCAGCCGGACCCCCGGGAGGGTTTGGGATGGAATTTGGGGTGGGTGGGCTGAAGCCATGACCGGTGGGGCGCTGCAGTGGGGCAGGTTCCCCTCAGCTCCTCTCGCTTTCACCTCCCTGACTCCCCGCACTCCCACCAGAGCAGCCGAATAGCCACAGCGGTGGTGGGCACTGTGACAAGCACCCCGGGAAAGGCTGTTTGACCCACAGGGCTTGCAGGCCGTGGGGCAGAAGGGAGGAGTAGGGGTCCTGGCAGAGCTTGGTGGTAGTGGGGCTTCCGGGGACCCCCAGTGGAGGTGGTGATGGCAGCTCGTGAAGCCGGGCTCACCTAGCACCCTGCCAGCACTCTCACCGTGCCCCCTGCCACCCCTAAGGATGCTGGTGTCAGAGGGTCAGGTCTCCTGGCAGGTGTAGGTGAGGGGCATGTAGGAGCATCGGCAACTTCTCACCCATCCTACTCACCAGTGCTTTCTGGAGGGGAGGCTGCGAGCAGAAGCCTTCCTGCCACACCATGGCCTTTGGGCTGGACTTCGCTGTGCCCTGCCTGGTGTTTCACTTTTCCAGATGTTCTCCAGATGTTGCATCCTCCCCTGGCGCCATGCTAACCCAGCTGAGCAGCTCTGGGGATGGCCGCAAACCTTCACTTCAGGGTTCACTGCAGGGTGGGTGATGCTTTGCCCTTTTGGGAGAGCTTTACCTGAAGGTGCCTTTTGTCTGGCAGGTGCTGCCAGCTGCCCCTGAAGAGCTGGACCCCAAGGAGCTGGGCTCCTGGTGCTGCTGGCACCCTGTGCCGGGCTCAGCCTGCCTGATGTGTTCCATCAATAATCCATATGCCTCCAGCCTCTTTCCTGCTTGAGGAAGCCTTGGGTCCCTCAAAAGCATTGACTGCCAGAAATAAGAAAGAGACCCTTCCGTGGTCTCTTCCCCAAACTTCAACTTGGGGCTCAGGTAGAGATGCTCTGAGCTGGATGGGGACTCACTGCAGGCAGGCAGCACCCAGGGCAGGTGCTTTGGGTCATGTAGCAGGAGGAGGTCTGTGTCCACCTCCCCACCCACCCCGCTGTGCTCCATGTCCAATGTCTGCCCACGTGCCCAGGGCATCACCGCCAGCTCCAGCTTGTGGAAGGCTTGCTGGAGGGCTCCTCCAGCCATTGAGGGCTGTCCTGCTCCTGCTTATGGAGAGCAGCCTCAGTACCAGCTGTGGGGAGATACAGGGGGGCGGCACCCTTCAGCATCACCCCATCTCCCACCCATGTGTTCCCATGAGCACCCTCCTCTGCCAGGCTGCAGGTGAGCCCCAGGACCTGCTGTGGCACTGGCACTTTTCCATGCTGGAGCAGCCTGAGCTTTCTGGGCTGTCAGGGGGTATCCTTCTCCCATGGCTCCCAAAACACCAGCTCTGTGGGATTTCAGCAGGCAGCTTCAAATGGGAAACAAACCTCTCTCGTGGTTTGGGAAAAGACAACTGCTCTCCAAGGGGACAGCATCTCCTGCCAAAACAAGGCCTGCCTGCTGCAAAAGCCTTTGATTCCCCCGCGCCTCCGTGCTTTCTGCAGAGGGAGTCAGCAAACCTGGCTCTTACTTTTACTGGAATCTCTGAATTTAGTACACGGGGAAGGAAGGGGCGGTGGTGAGAGAACAGGCTCTAAGGCACCACGGCTGCTGGAGCCCACCCTGCACATCACTGCAGGAGGACGAAGCCAGCAGCATGTCCCTGCTCTGGCCCTGGTGCCATGGCCAGCGCCGAGGTCAGTGCCAAGGCAGGTGGGCTCTGGGAGTATGGAATGGGGATTAAAATACAGCGGTGGCTGGGTGCTGGGGACACAGTGGGCTCATGGCCGGTTGCTTTTGGCTGGAGATTGGGAGCTGTTGGCACCCCTCAGGCTGCTGCATGGGTCAGGGGCTCGGCTTGGAGCTGGCCCTGCTCTGGGTGATATCCCTGCCACGGGTGACCACCCTGGCTACTTACCTGCCTCGACATTGTAGGGGCCAGGAAGCTGCCCCCGCCAGGCTGCTCAGCCCTGTGCTGCCACAGAAATCAGCTCTGTGCACCCCTGCCCATGCCAGTGCATCCCAAGGAGTGCTGTAAGGACCAGTCCCTGCGCCTCTGCTTGTCCCCTGGAGCTTGTGCCATTTGAGAGTGTCCTGGGTTACTGCGGGAGCTGTCACATCCACATATCTGCTCAGCTCACCCTTCTGTGGGGGATCCTTCCTAAGGGAGACCTGATACAGGATTCCAACCTGGATACAGAGCTGGGGGGCATGGACGAGCCCAAGCCCTTGCTTGCACATGCAGCCCTGGCATTGTCCCTGGGGATAGGCTCAGTCCCATCTTGCAGCCTAAAGACCCAGTGCTTTTTTCTTTACTTTTCCAGGTGCTGAGGGCTGTGCTGGGCTGGCAGGACACCCTCCCGCTGCCACCACCCAATGCTTGGGGACAGCCTGCCCTTTCCTTGACAGGTGACAGCGGGTGACAAGGGGTGGAGTGCTGGTTCCAACGCACCCCATGGCAGTCCCCTTGGCCGCCTGGCTGTGGCTGATGCACCTGGCCACCTGCCTGGCTGCTGGGCATGGCATGGCTGGCAAGAAGGAGATCAGCGTGGATGGGGACCTGGTGATTGGGGGCCTCTTCCCCGTCCATGAGAAGGGAGTGGGGAGTGAAGACTGTGGCAAGATCAATGAGCACCGGGGCATCCAGCGCCTGGAGGCCATGCTCTTTGCCCTGGATGAGATCAACAAGGACAGGAGCATCCTGCCCGGGGTGAAGCTGGGTGCCCACATCCTCGACACATGCTCCAAGGACACCTATGCCCTTGAGCAGTCCCTCGACTTCGTCCGCGCTTCCCTCACCAAGGTGGATGGCTCTGAGCACATCTGCCCCGATGGCTCCTATGCTGTTCATGAGGACGTGCCCACTGCCATCACCGGCGTTATCGGTGGCTCCTACAGCGACGTTTCCATTCAGGTACCCTGGGCAAGAGGGGCTCAGATGGGGCTGGGGGGCTGGTGGGAATGGCAGCAGGTGGGTTAGAACCCAGGTAGCAGTGCAGTGATGATGCTGCCGGTGTGGCACGGGAATGCTCTCACATCCCTCACAGTGATGCTGTGCTGATGCTTTCTGCAGTGGGGAAGGAATGGCAGCCTGGCACCTGAGAGGGGCGTTTCTCTGCTACTATGGGGGACCTGCAGCCCTGACGGTGGCCAGGATCCCCCTGGGAGCTGTGGGAAGCCCCCCATCCGCTATAAGCCATGGGAGCTAAGCTGGTGGATCTGTCTCATGTAGGGACAGGGCTTTATTTCCCTCTCGGGGTTGTGGCAGCAGGCACAGCTCCTCAGCCCAGGATAATCTCAATGCTCAGGTCCACACGGTCCTTGGTGCCACCATGCTGCTGCTTCCCTCGGCGCCGCCAGTGGGTTTGAATGGTGCAAGCCGCCTCCCGGCAGCGCTGGTACCAGACCCTGGCCTGCCTCATCCTGGCACAAGACTGCAGGAGGACGATGGCCTTCTCCTGCCTCACGTACTCTGCCAGCCCCCACAGGCGCTGCTGCTCCCGCCGGCAGGTGATCACGCGGTGCCACCAGGCCTGGATGAGGCAGGCGCTGCGGGTGGCCACGTCCAGCGTCCGGCGGAGCAGCTGCCCCCGCCACCAGGCCTGGATGGCCGTGGCTGCACCATGGATGTCCCAGCCCCTCGTGACCAGCACAGTGCTGGGGGGAGAGTCTGCTGCGGTGTCCTGACACCCAGTGGGTGGCTGTCCCCGGGGTCTGTTATGGTGCAGAAGCAGGGTTCGCCTCATCTCCAGTCCTGTGTGTCCTGTCCTGTGTGGAATGGGTGGATGTCTGAGTGCAGGGATGTGCCCTGGCATGGCAATGACACTCCTGATGTCAGAATGGTGCCACGGACACTGTGGTGGGGGTGTGGAAATACTGATCCTGGCAGGCAGAGCCGCCAATTGGGAAGGGCACTGTTCCCTCTGCCCCCCAGCCCAGCCCCGCAAGGTGCAGGCAGCTGTGAGGGGCACCGCTTCTGAAAGGCTCAGGCTATGGCTATGGCTATATGGCCAGAGCAGAGGGTCACCACCCGCATGTCCCCACAGGAACAGGCACCCTGGGTGGGGTGCAGCTCAGTACCCAAAACCATGGTTCTGCAGACCCAGGGGCTTTGGCAGGGACAAGAGCATCCTCTGAGGATGCAAGCAGCCAGCAGAGCCAGGCGAGTCCTCGGGGGTGCTGCTGGGCCATGTGCTTGCTAGGATTTAACAAGTCTCCAATGCATGTCACACCATGTCTGCTGGTCCCCAGAGTCCCCACATCCTCCAGGCCATAGGGCAAAGGAAGCTGGGGCCAGGTGATGGATGCAGCGTGCTGGTCCAGTCCATGTGGGTGCATGTCCCTTCCCTTGGTGGAGGACCTGGTGTGTGCCCATGGCTGAGGACATGGTTCTGACCGCGGGCAGGCAGGTGGTGGCATGGGCAGCCCATAGCCAGCCAGGGAGCGTGAGCAGTGCCGGGGTGGCACTGTGGGCTGGCAGATCCCATCGTGCAGCGAGGCCAGGCAGCAGCATTGCTGTGCTCGGGGGCCTTCTTGCCATTAGGGGCTTCTGTCATGGAGAGCATTTGTCCATGTTAATTCAGCCACATCTGTCACCTCAGGAGCAGTGGGATGTGGGCAGGCTCCCTGGCCCTGCCAGCATGGCCAAGCCCCTTCCTCGCTGCTCTAAGAGCCTGGGTTTTTAATGGCCTCGTTAGCAGGGCTCTTTTCCCCTTTGAAGCTAACAAGGACTTCTGCTAAGTAGATGGAAGGTGTCAGTCCTGCTCGGGCTCCCAAGGGGGGATGTGCAGGCACTGGTCCCCAGGCCCAGCTCTTCAGTGCCTCTGGCTCCCAGCCCCCAGCCCCCCTTGCCCCTATGCTGCGGGGCAGCCAGGCCCCCCAGCTTTCTGTTTGCCCATGAGCATCTCCCACAGGTTGCGTATGGGAGAGTTTATCCCCTTCATGGCCCTGCATCTCAGAGGAGAGTACATGAAATAGTAAAACAAATAAGAGAAATGAGCACGTGTGAGGGCTCAGGCAACCTTGTGAAGGCGCATTCATCCATCTGTCTGCAAACCAGCATCTTCCAGGTGTGGGAGGCTGCTCATCAGCCCCATGGTGGTGCTTGGAAGCACCATGCACCATTTGATGTTGGGCAGGGGTCCCTCTGGTGAGAATGTCCCTCGCTGGCCCATGTTTTGAGGCATTCACCTCTCCTCCTCCATGCAGGTGGCCAACCTGCTGCGGCTCTTTCAGATCCCACAGATCAGCTATGCCTCCACCAGCGCCAAGCTCAGCGACAAGTCCCGCTATGACTACTTCGCCCGCACTGTCCCGCCAGACTTCTACCAAGCCAAAGCCATGGCAGAGATCCTCCGCTTTTTCAACTGGACCTATGTCTCCACCGTGGCCTCAGAGGGTGACTACGGGGAGACAGGGATCGAGGCCTTTGAGCAAGAAGCCCGCATGCGCAACATCTGCATTGCCACCTCGGAGAAGGTGGGGCGCTCCATGAACAAGAAGACCTATGACAGCGTGGTCCGGGCTCTGCAGCAGAAGCCCAATGCCAGGGTGGTTGTGCTGTTCACCCGAAGCGAAGATGCCCGGGAGCTGCTGGCAGCTGCCCAGAGAGCCAACGTGTCCTTCATGTGGGTGGCCAGTGATGGATGGGGGGCCCTGGAGAGCGTGGTGGCTGGGAACGAAGCGGTGGCAGAGGGAGCCATCACCATTGAACTGGCAGCCTACCCCATTAAGGAGTTTGCTGCCTATTTCCGTAACCTTAGCCCCTACAATAACAGCCGAAATCCCTGGTTTCGGGAGTTTTGGGAGCAGAAGTTCAAGTGCAGCTTCCACACACAGGACTGTAGCTGGTACTCCCTCAAGACAGGCAAGTTTGAGCCAGAGTCCAAGATCACATTCGTGGTCAACGCAGTCTACGCCATGGCTCACTCTCTCCACAACATGCACCAGGCACTGTGCCCCAACACCACCAAGCTCTGTGATGCCATGAAGCCTGTCAATGGCAAGAGGTTCTACAAGGACTTTATGCTCAATGTTAATTTTGATGGTGAGTCCAGAGATGGAGATGGGGTTTGGCTGCCTAACTGGAAAGTGGCAGGTTGTGGGGCAAGGAAGAGACCCAAATTTGACCCAAAACCCTCCAAGTCCTCCAGCCTTCCCCCACCTGGGGACCTCTGTGCCATGGGCTGTGATTGTCCCAGGATGACAACAGCCCACTGTCTATGCTGGGAGGCAACCCAGGCCTTCTGTCCCTGTTGTAGAGAAGCTGGTGACCAAGTCCATCATGCTTTAGCTAGGTGGGATCAGTCCCACAAGGGACCCTCTGAGAACATGGGTCCTCAGAGACTTTACTTGCAAGCATTGTGATTATTCACATTTCAGGGATTAAACTGGAGGGATACCCTTGATCAGGAACCCACACAATTTGGGATGAATTAGAAGAGTGTCCTCTGTGACTTGGGTTGAGCCCAGCTACTCTGGTGTCACTGACAGGCCCAGAGACTGAAAATCCCCACTTTGCCCCTGCAGATCTGGCTGAGGCTGCTGAGCTGTTAGGCACATGAGGAGGCAGTTCTCTGCCTTTGCTTTCCTGCTCCTAACATGTGCATGGGCAGCAAGTATGAGAGTGAAGGCAGGGAACAGTGACCATCTGCCCTTCTCCTCCCTCTAGCTCCATTCAGGCCAGCAGACACCGAGAGCATTGTTCGATTTGATCGCTACGGTGATGGGATTGGGCGCTACAACATCTTCAACTATCATCACACGGATGGGCGGTATCAGTACCAGAAGGTGGGCTACTGGGCTGAGGGGCTTATCCTCAACACCAGCCTCATCCCGTGGGCTGAGACATCCATCCCTGTCTCCCAGTGCAGCGACCCCTGCAAGAAGAACGAGATAAAGAGCATGCAGCCCGGAGACATATGCTGCTGGATCTGCATCCCCTGCCAGCCCTATGAGTACTTGCTGGATGAGTTCACCTGCATGGATTGCGGTCTTGGTTATTGGCCCAATGAGACCCTGAATGGCTGCTATGAGTTGCCCCAAGAGTACATCCGCTGGAAAGATGCCTGGGCCATTGGTCCTGTCACTATCTCTTGCCTGGGTTTTATCTCCACACTCTTTGTTTTTGGAGTCTTCATGAAGAACAATGACACCCCCATTGTGAAGGCCTCTGGCCGGGAGCTCTGCTACATTCTCTTGACTGGGGTCCTCATGTGCTATAGCATGACCTTCATCTTCATTGCAAAGCCCTCCACTGAGGTGTGCACACTCCGGCGCCTGGGGCTGGGCACATCCTTCGCTGTCTGCTATTCAGCCCTCTTGACCAAGACAAATCGCATTGCCAGGATCTTCAGTGGGGTGAAGGAGGGGGTCCAGCGTCCCCGGTTCATAAGCCCCACATCACAGGTAGTCATCTGCATGGCCCTCATCTCTTGCCAGCTGATCATCGTCATCATCTGGCTGCTGGTGGAAACCCCTGGCACCGGCAAGGAGACGGAGCCTGACAAGAGGTACATCGTCACCCTCAAGTGCAACAACCGTGACTCCAACATGCTCATTTCGCTTACCTACAATGTCCTCTTGATTGTCCTCTGCACGGTCTATGCCTTCAAGACACGAAAATGCCCTGAAAACTTCAATGAGGCCAAATTTATTGGGTTCACCATGTACACAACCTGCATCATCTGGCTGGCCTTCCTGCCCATCTTCTACGTGACCTCCAGCGACTATCGTGTAAGAGCTTGAGTTTTAGGGGGCTTTAATAGGGGTTGATCTGACTGGTCATGGCCACTTGGGCCCCATGGGGTTTGTGACTAGAGACTGCATGGGCCTGGAGGAGGGTCTTAAACTACAGGCTTGGTGATGGTCACCTCTGCACCAGGGAGTTTGGGACCAGGTGAAGTATAGGCTGAAGGGGCAATGAGTCCTGGGGAGAAGGCACCAACCCCCCCTTGACAGACTGTTTGCTAGGGTGAGGATGGAAAATGGACCTGAGACCTCCAGAGACCCCTGACCTGATCACAGAGGAGTGATTTCCATCCTTCAGCCTTGCAACATGAAGGCATGAGAATGCCCCTGGCCCGTACGAATACTCCCCTGAGCAGGGCATGAAAGCCAGCCTCAGGGCCAGCATAGTGCCTGGGAAGCTGAGCAGTGCCAGGGACAGGGGAGCACAGGGCACACCCTGCAGCACCTCAACCCACCTGGCAAGGCAAGACGTGCCTGCCAAGCCTGGAGGACTTGGAGGGGGCAGCTGCAGCTGGGGGCTTCTAGAGGGGACCTACGCTCCTCAGTGGGAGCGGGCACTGGGTGGGGGGGGGTGCTGGGCTCTGGCCCTGGCCACTGCCCCAAAGCAGCCTATTGGCAGGGCAGGGGGTGCTGCTCAGGGTTGCAGGGGCAGCATGTCCCCATCAGGGCAGTGCCCATCCTCTGCTGTGGGTCCACCTCGATGGAAGGACTTGGTGTGGGGTGGGATTGTCCCTGTGGGGTGCAGACAGCATCCCCTACCTGATGGGGCTGGCTGGTGCTACAGTGAAGGCTCCATCCTGCCCCTCTCTGGGCAGAGGGCTGGTGGCAGGAGCACCTGATGCCCACCCTTGTCTCCAGGTCCAGACCACCACGATGTGCATCTCAGTGAGCCTCAGCGGCACTGTGGTCCTCGGCTGCCTCTTCACCCCCAAGCTTCACATCATACTCTTCCAGCCGCAGAAGAATGTGGCCAGCCACCGTGTGGGCACTGCTCGGTTCAGCGTGGCAGCCGCCAGCTCCAGCCAGTCCCACGGTGAGCATGGTGGGGTTGGGGAAGGGCTGGGTGGCAGCACCCCCATCCTGGAGGGGGCAGGAGCACCCCAGCATGAGCCCCTGAAGGAAAGTGGGGTGCAGGGTAGGGTGCGGCTGAAAATGGGAGTGTGAAGGATGCTGTGTTCCCTATAGGGATGAGCTATAGCTCATCCCTGTCCCAGTCTCTCACCTCCCATGCCTGCAAGCCCCAAGGCTGCAGAACGTCCTGCCAGGGGGGATACTGTGCCATGGGGCCTGTTGTTGCCCTGAGGGGATATGGTCACCCCAAATACTCTCCATCCCACACTGAGGGATGCAGCTCCCCAAGCACCCATCTCCCACTGGAGTGGGATACCCTGAGGGTGGGTTGCTGCTGCCAGATCCCAACGCCCCTGATTCCTTCATTGCCAGGCTCTGCCTCACAGTATGTGCCCACAGTGTGCAACGGCCGTGAGGTGGTGGACTCCACAACGTCATCCTTGTGAAGGACAGGGGGACCAGGCCGTGGTGTGGCCACCCTGCACCCGGCTCCCTCCTCAAGGACAGCAGTGCCTGCAACCCAGTACAGACTGATCAGGTGCCAGAGGCAGGCAGGAGGCTCAGCCCCTGCCCCAGCACAAGCTACGCATTCCATGTGTTGGGTCACGGTACGTGTCACCCTTCCCTTGCACTTGAACCACATTATGTGTCCCCTGCACTAAGCCATGGTGAACATCGCCAGCCTCCTGCACTGAGCCATGGCGAACACACCAAGTCCTTGAACTGAACCATGATGTATGTGCTCCTGCCACTTGCACTGTGACACGGTGCACATCCCTCCAAGTTACCTGCACTGAGCCATTGTGCACCCCTACATCCCCTGCACTGAGCCATGGTGAGTGTCCCCCACATCCCTTGCACTGAGCTGTAGGGCACATCCCTGTATCTGCACCAAACTGTGGTGCCAGCCCTGCTCCACATCCCTTACACTGAGCCATAGTGCACAACCCAACTGTCCCTCCAAGCCCTATTGCAAGTCACACTTCCTCGGGCTGCACTTCCTGCTCCGTCCACTGCAAGCCCTGTGCTGGCGTACACTGCCCTCACCCCATCACCCACCCTGCTTTCCTGCTTCACGACCTTTCTGTTATCCAGCCATGCCCCATGCCACCCTTGCCCCAGCACTTCGCACAGCTTCACCTTTTCCTCCTCACTTTCGGCCCCAGGAAAGCTGCTGAGCGCTACTGGGCTGGGCCCAAGCTCCCTCTATCCCTCCCCTCACTGTATGGGGTGCTGCTCCCGACCTTCCTGGGAGAAAGGGCAGGAGTAGGGACGAATGCCCACTACCCCCTGTCCCCCCAAGAGCCACGGGGGGGCTGGCAGCAGCTGAGGGCAAGTAATGGGACCCAGATATTTGAGCCCAAACAAGTTTTTAAGAGTAGATTTATTCTGTGAACAAGAGTGTGACTTTTCTTTTTGTAATTTATGTAAATAAAGTGGTTTTGTTGTTTGTTTTTTTAATGGACTCTTCCAGAGCTCAGGTATGACTGACCTGACGGAAGAGGACAGACCCTCTCAGAGGGCAGAGCCACAGCACACCATGGGGAGCAGCAGGGTAAGGGCCTATGCGACACCCCTCTCTGACATGCTGCTGTCCCAGGGAAGGTGGCTGCATGAAGAACACAGGGCACAGCTCCAGGGACAGTGGTTTAAGGACCTGGCTCCAGCCATGCTAAGAGCTGTCAGGGCCTTCTGGGCTGGGAACTGTGGCCCTCTGTTTCAGTGGGATGATGCAGATGCTGTTTTTGGCTTCTTTGATTCTCCACCACCGGCCAAGCCTACAGATGAAAGAGATGGGGGTCACCCTGAGCCAAGCACTGTAGGAAGTGGGGCTGCACCCCTGGGTAGTGCTGGCCAGGGGAGACAGTACCGGTGCTCCTGCCCAATGCCAGCCACCAGGAAGTCACCGGCTGTGGAGAACTTGAGGCTGTTGACAAAACCCACCTGGAGGGAACAAGGCAGGTGAGGGGCTCCCACAGCTCCTTCTGCCACTCAGGCAGGGGAACCCCCACGAGAAGACACCACTCCCCCCCAGCATCCCCAACCTCCCCATCCATACTAAGGGGATGTCCCAGAGAGGCTCCAGCTTCCGAAATCCCTCACTGCACTTCCAGAGTTTCACGCTGGTGCTGTGGGAGCCTGGGGCAGAGAGAGGAGACTGTCATGCAACCCAGCTGGGCACAGCAGCAAGATGTCTCCACACACACACTCCCCAAACCCTTGTTCCAAAGCAGCTGCCACCCACCTGTAGCCAGGAGGTCACTGTTGCGCAGGGCAGCCACCGCTGAGATCCAGTATGGCTGCTGCAGGCCCTGGGCATCCTGCATGCCGTGTGCCTGCCGGGCCAGTGCCAGGGGCTTCTTCTTTGTCCCACCCCACAGAGCGACAGACCTGCCAGGAGGGCAGAGTGAGGGTGCTGAGTGGGGCACTGCCTGCCCCGCCCCCAGGCACCATCCTGGGCCTGTGCTCACCCATCATCAGCTCCCGATACCATGTGCTCCTCATTGATGAGCTGGATGCAGTCGATGGAGCCCCTATGAACAAAACAGGCAACTGCTATCAGTTATGAGCATGCTCTGGGATTGCATTTAGGAGACAAGGGCTCACTGGGGCATCAGCATCCCCAGTGTGCTGCTGCCTGCCTGCAGGCCCTGCTTCTGCCCCAGACCTACTGGTGCCCACAAAACACGAGCTGCGACTCCTCAGGGATTTTCCAGAGCCTCACGGTGCCATCTCGTCCCCCTGCCGTCACACAGCACTCCCGACTCAGACTGTCCAGCCCCGTGATAACATCCTGGTGCCCAAACCTGGATGAGATTGCAAAGAGCTGCTGGAGCATGGCCCTTTGCAGCCTTGCTTCTCCTGGGGCTGCTGGTGCATCCCATGGCAGCAGGGTCAGTGGGGTTCCAACCCAGGTCTTACAGCGTCTCTACATAAGCATTTTCCGCCACATTCCAGACCTTTACACAGCGGTCGTGGGAGGCACTGTACAGCTGGTGCGTGCCCTTCCGGAATGACAGGCCCTACAGACAGATGGATGGAGATGGACACAGCAGTGAGGGGTGCCAGGAAGAACACGGCTGCCCAGCCCCGCAGGGAGGGTGGTTGATGCCCCTCACTCACTGAGACAGCGTCCCGGTGCCCAGTGAAGATGTGCAACCGCTTGCAGGTAGCTGCGTCCCAGATCATGATCAGCTTGTTCCTGTCTCCTGTGGCCTGGCAGACAGCAGAGAATGCCCAATGCCTGCCTCTTGTGGACCCACAGCCCACCCCAGCCTCCATTCTTTCACCCATGTGGCTCCCAGGGACCCACTCTTGACTCCAGTGGGGGAAGGGGCTGCTTTTACCCAGCAAAGTACATCCAGGCATAAGACACTTCCCCCCAGGACTGCAGGAGGGATGCACTCTCCACAGCCACTTTTCTGTCCCACACAGCAATGCCAGCCCCATCTCCCCGTACCAGGTACTTGCCATCTGATGAGATGGCCATGCAGAGGACATGGGACGCGTGGCCCATGTGACGCTCCTCCGTGCCCTTCTTGTCCCCGGGCACCACGCACAGCTTCTTCCCACTCTCCACCTCCCCTGCAGGTAAGGCATCATCGTCACCCCATGGGAGCCTCTCACAGAGTCCAAAGAGATACACGTGCACATCCACAGATGGGGCAAGGGCCAAGCCACCTCTGTGGGCACCTATGGCCCTGCTGCTGTGGGAAGAGCCAGTCACAGCCCCAAGGGAACACTTGCATTTGATGAGGGAGCCATCCTTGGAAGCAGAAAAGATGAACCTGTCATCTGGAGAGATGACCAGGCAGGTGACGGGCAGCTGGTGTCCCCGAAACACACGGATGCTGGCTGGATCCGGAGGCTGCACCTACAAGGAGAGCAGGAGGTAAACTGGGCTGCCCTGGCCCTACCCTGGCCCCTTCCCCAGGCACAGTACCCGAGCACGGCATCCTCCCTTCCTCAGGGTGCCAGCAGCTGCACCCCCGGTGGGAGAATGGCTCTGGTCCCATAACCAGCACAGCAACTCGCGGTGCCAGCCAGGACCATGACCAAGCGTCCCTCCAAGCCAGCATTTACACTCCGGTAACCCCGTGCTGAGCACTTACATCCTTGGCGACCAGGCGCTGCAGCCGGCCCTTCTGCTCGAGCTGGGGAATAAGCGGGAGCTCAGCGGAGGCGGCCCCGGCCCCGCAGCCAGCCGCCACCGGGATGGAGGGGCCGCGCCCGCTCCCTGCTCACCACGTCCTCCTTCAGCCGGTCGCCGATGAGATCCGCCTGCTGGGTCTCCTCCTCCTCCGCAAGCTCCTCTTCTGCAGCGGACACAGTCCATAAGGGCCGTGCTCAGCGCCCGGGGCCGCCCAGCCGGAGCACCGGCACCGCGCGGGACTCACCGTGCTGGCGGAGCTGCTCCAGGTAAAGCTTGGCCAGGCGCAGCTTCTTCTCCTGCGGCGTCTCCTCCACCTCCTCCTCCGCCGCCACAGCCTCCCGCCGCCGCCGTCCCTGCAACGGGCTGTGCGGATACGCGTGAGAACAAGGACCCCCACCGGTACAACTCCCTCCCTCGGCGCAGCCCTTACCCTTCCGTCTCAGAATCGCTGGACACCTCCTCGTCTAGCGGCCGGCCGGCCGCCGCCCGCGGCCTCCCCTCGGCGCCCGACACCTGCGGGTCGAAACAGGGTGCTCAACAGGAAGGAGACGGGACGGGAGCGCTGCCACCCGCCCGGGCGGTCCCTCCTCGCTCCCCGTTCCCCCCCAGCCCCTCACCGCCGCCCGCGACCGCCGCCGTCCTGCCGCCCCGAGCG
>JAOSLQ010007560.1:0-15278 GCA_025629905.1 Lorius lory
ATCCAGGCTGCGTAACGCTCTTTGAGGTTGTACAGCACAGCGGGTTCATGGAGGTGGGTCATCATGGCCATGTCCTCGATTTTATCGTACTTGGGAGGGTTCATGGGAAAGATCTGATCATCCTTCACGGTCAGGGTCTGACAGAGGGAAGAAAGGTACATGTGTGTTATCTAGGAGCTCAAAATGGGAATTTCATGTTGTTTATAAATCTTGCATTTTACCCACCTCTCCAGCTTCAGTCTTGACAGTGACCTTCCCTGATTCTTTGCTCTGGACTGTACTTTTCACATAGGATTCCTTAGCATGCACCACAAAGACCGATGTCTTAGCATCGAAAGGCTTGTTCTGGGCAGCAATTCTCTCCTTTTCTGATTTTCGGAGGTAAGGAGCTGCCTCCCCAAAGATAGCCATGTCAGCATCTGTCGACATGGCTGCAGTTTATTGAGTGCAGCACAGCACGGGGCTGAAGTGGAGAGACATGGTACAGCACTGAGTGAAGGAAGCAATGCCTTTGCACCACACACCTGACTCTCTGTAGTGTTCTCTGCCTGTTCTTACAACTTCGCTCTTTGTCTTATCTGTTTTCACTCTAAATATCTTTTAATTTATTTAGATCCTAAATAAGATACGTGTCTTTGATTTGTATTAACTTTCTTTCCCTTAGTCCTGTTTATGTGTTCAATTCTTTAGATCTTATAGTGTGTTAGTATGCTCTGCAGAAAAATTAGACTGACTGGCATAATAGAAACATTTTTAATACAAAGCAGCAGATACCAAGGGAACTAATCTTACTGAAATCTTGAAAACTCACTTATAACCCTTCTTTCTTGCACATTTTATACCATGTAATTTGCATCAAATATAGAAGATGAGCAACATTAAGAAAAAATGTTTGAAATAAGCAGAGGCACAGGTGTGAATTGGCTATGCAAAGTTTTTTCTCATTTAGAAATCAGACAGCTAGCTTCTCTGGTTTTTCTGTTTCCTATTTCAAGCTGATCCTTTAAGATCAACTTGTATCAAAAGAGGAAAAATTCTCAGTAAAAAATACTTAGAGGCATTTGACAAAATCTCTGTCTGCACTGTTCATTCATCTTCTTTTTCCTGGATTTCTGTTTACAGTCAATCTCCTTTAAATAGCTCTGTGTGTGGTAAAAGGTCATCTATTTTCCATCAGGTACAAAACAAACGTGTCCAATGCAGTTATGCTATTTTAGGCAGCACACCTCAGATAGAATAGCACTGCATTAGCATGCACAGATGTAAAGGGGTATGGGAAGTGCCCTTACTGCTGCATAAAAAATATAAAAATAATAGAATCATAGAATAGTTTGGTTTGTAAGGAACCTTAAAGCTCATCTAGTTTCAACACCCTGCCATGGGCAGACACCTTCCGCTAGAACAGCTTGCTCAGATCCCCATGCAACCTGACACTGACAGGGATATCTATTCCTATAGAGCAGGTAAATCAGTCTTACCTCTTGTGATACCAGCTGCCTCTCAGGCTGGAGCTGGTCAATACTGAAAAACAGAAATGACAACTTCCTTCTTATTTTGCATGGAATTCCAAGGGCAAAAATATACTGGTGACTTGAAAGCGGAAAGAAAATCTATTGATACAGACAGTCCTTTGATGCAAGCAGTCCCACAAGCAGCAGGATTGCAGTAGTATTCTGCTGGCACCCAGCCCTCCATACTCTTACCTTGAAGCTTTCTGTGGAGACAGAACACACTTGGTCATACCAGCACTTTTATAGATTCTGGTCTGCATATACAACTCCCTCCTCCTCTTAGGTCAAAAAATTTTTGGCAAAGCATTGTTTGGCAAACTTGACCGAGTGCATGATTCCCATTCGTGCTAATGGATATATTTAGAAATATATGAAGTCTTACTAGCTATGTGAATAAATCTCCTATAAATATTTTGACTAGGAATCTGAAAGGAGGAAGTGCTGTCCAGCAAATAGAGCAGGACACTGGGACTTGAAACAGTTGGCTTCTCTTCTCCTGACTCTGAATTGCTGTTTGACATTAAAGATTCATGTGTCTCAGGACTCGGCAGTAGTGGGAAGGATTACTATTATAAAGAGCTTTGGGGAGATTCTATTCTGAAATATCCTGGAAATAAAGAACAGAAACAATCTAGTCTAGTCTTAATTGAAAGTTTGGACAACCGTATCACCCCTGTGCTACTGCACCTGTTTACAACTCCTTATCTATTTCCTGGCTACTTCCAAAAGATCAGAGAAGACTGTTTATCCCTCTTGATTCATAATTTAATTACATCTTTTTCCTTCTTCTGAAGTATTGCCAGTTGGCTAGAATTTTAAATTGGATTTTAAAAACATTATTTTGCTATTCTTCATATCTGGCTGTGCTGATTTGCTCAGATGTATTTCTAGCAGAAGTATTGGTATGGCCACATTAGCTGTGCTCACTGGCATTTTGCATCCTTCATCTTTTAGGCTAATTGGCAGTTTTAAGTCACCAATTTGTTGCTATTGTAGAGACCTTGGACAGTAGCTATAGTTAACAAATGTAAGAATAGGGTTTCGATAACAAACACACCTCCTCCAGCCTTCCCAAACACAAACTCCACAGAAATTCAGAGAATCCCTGAGAGTCTCTGGGTCTTGACATGTCTCACCTGTGGGTGTAGAGATGATTTTATTTTTCCCCTCCTTCCCTCATCAATCCAGTGAAAATCCTAGGTATTTTAGGTATGTTTATTCTGTCAGAGCTTCATTCAACAGAAAGTATTAACAAAAGCAATCTAAACTTTACCTTAAAAATACAAATCAAGATGAAGAAGGAAGTTTTTTTCTTAATCTTAAAATGCCTTGAAATTTCTAAAACAAGCAAACCCCCCCCCCAAAAATAGTTTAAGCAAAATTCACAGAGGTTTTTGATGCTGTTTGGATGCACAGAGGAAGAAGAGCATTTGACCTGTTTTGATACATCTATGACAATGAATTGTACCTTAAGAGAAGCATGTTTGTTATCTATGGACAAACAAGTTTATTTTTATAGGTATCTTTTAAACTAAGCATGATAGTTCTCAGTGAAGGTGAACTTAAGGTAAGCCTATGAAGAGATGCATTAAGTAATGGGAAAAAAAAAGCCACTCATGGCTTTTAGCAATTCATAGGGTCTTATAAGGTTGTGGCCACTTTATGGTGGTGTGGCCATAACCTCTGGTGCTGCAGATCATACAGCAGAAAATTTGTATCATATATTGTGGGAAGGGTGCGGAGGGAAAAGGCACAATTAGAATGCTCTACCTGTTTGTATAATAAAAGTTTGAGATTCATGAGGTGTATGGAAATACTTTCTGGGTCCTGCAGATCTGTCATATTCTGGAATTCACACTCTCCCTCAGATGTCCGGGAGTTGAAGCAGTCTAAGAAGGGTCAAAGAGGATTATGAGTCTTCTCAACTCACTGCTTTGATGAACTTTTGTATGTTTCCAACACTGGACATAAAACTCAAATACCTGAGATCAAGTATTCTTTTATGAGGCTGCCAATGTCTTTCTGAACAATAAATGTAGAAATTTTGTTTCTGTTTGAAAAATAATATTGAATACTTGTAGAAATGCCATTGAAGAAAACGGAAAAGTCTTACTGCAAAACAGGATAAGGGGAGCATAAAGGATAGCTCTTCTAATTGTTTAGCAAATTAAAAAGTTATTGATAGATCTAATAATTGTTTAGCAAAGAATAGACTTGACTGTTCTTTCTATGACACATGAAATTAACTCCAAGTTAGATCTGCAGTTCTTTCTTAAATTTGCCTCTGACTGTTGACATAGTGACTTCCAAATTGTTCAGGAACAGAAAACTTAGCAGCTGACATCCACCTACCTGTGAGAAACTTCTAACTTTTTTAATTCTGGTAAAAGCTCTCTCAGACCCTGGCAATATCCACTGTTACGGTCGTTAATTTGCTTATGTTTCTAGTAGTAATTGCAAAATTATTCTTATTATTTCAGTTTCCTTCTTGGGACCTCTGCACAGTTAAAACAGATGACTTGAATTCCAGGACACTAGTTCAGAGATCACACTTGAAGTATATAATCTTCTCTGTCAGTTTGACTTCTTCTGTTTTGTTTCACCTCATAGGGTAATGGAATGACAGCTGACTTGTTTTTCTGTTCCTTGTGCCTTTAAAAAAGGTGATAAAGGTCCACCTTCTATAATACATGTCTTTCCTCTGCCTAGCTCAAGAAATAGCACCTCGCATAGCAAGTACACTTGCCATCCTGGAGCCCTGAATTCTTGTGGTGTGCCTTGCCACTCCATTTACCTTGGAAAAGTGAGAATGGGGAAACTTTAACCTGTCTGGAAAAGGGTTCTATCCATTACCTGTCTAGAAAGACAACTTGCCAAGGCAGAAGCATTTCTGCTCACTTTGCTGCATAAGAGATGAGGTATTCTTATTGCTTCTATCCTGATTCTCAGCCTGCTGAGCGTATAAAGAGCAGTGAGTGAGCTGTCCTTACATTGCATTTGGTCTAAAGATCCCCAGTCCATCATCTGAGTGAGGCTGATTCTGCCTGGGGTGTTAATGCAAGGTCAGAACACAGTAAAGGATGACAGTCACAGAAGGCACCCTCAGTCCTAGCCAGGAAGTACTGCTCTGGTCTTTAACATCAAGTTTCCTATTCCTGAGGAGACTGCTGTTGTTGTTGCAAAGCTTATGGTCAGATAAAGGCTTTCCTAAACAAGGTCACAACCATATAATCAGCGCTTTCTGGGCCTAAAACAGTTGATGGAAAGGCATAACTATCTAAAGTAGGTCTAGGAATTTTTCAAGTCAAGATCTTTCTAATTTTTGTGGTAAACTGATGTGTTTTTTTTCCCCCACAGACAACAACGTAAGGGTACAATAGAGGGTGAACAAATGTTACGGAAATAGTAGACAATATCATAATGCAAGTACCTGTAGAATGTAAGTCAAAGCTGGACAGATCCATAGTACACCCCCAAATCTGGATTTTTATTACTTGCAGTGACCTCTGTAATCTTCAGTGTCTAGAAAATAAGAAAACAGAAAGTTATTATTACAGAAAAGCAACAATTTAATGTTCTGTCAATCTTTTGAGTAATTTTTCATTTTTTTTGTGATATTTCCTGATCCCAGTAAACTCAAAACATTTTACAGAATTTGTTCCACTGGGATGGTATAACGTCAGCCTGCACTTCAGGTGCTCCCTCCTATTTTTAAAGTTTTGGAAAAAACTACATGAAAATTTTTTACTTGTGGATGGAAAAGGATTCATAAATACAACAGAGTGATGGTTATACTTCTCCTGCGATTGGTTGTAGAGGTGGACTTCATGTTACTGGCCAAATCATTGATCTTAATCTTTAACCCATCTTTCTCCTTTTCCAGCTTGATGCTTTGTAGGTCTTCGCTCCCCAGGCTCATCTGTCTGCAGTAGAAAAAGAATAATAACTCCATAGAACCACAGACATGCTGGTGATAAAGGACCTCTGGAGGGCCCTAGTCATGTTTTTGAGTCAGGAAAATACTCCACATCTTTCAAAAATCTGTTGCCATGGTTCACTATTGTCATACTGAAAAACAATGTCAAGGCTGAAACTTCCAAGCCTCTACTTGTGTTTTATTATCTGACACTACCAAGAGTTTGCCTTCATCACTTTTTTAACAACATGCCAAGTAGTTAGAGGCTGCTGTACCACTCCCAAGCCTCTTTGACAGACTAAACTCCTGCAGGTTGTGTGTGCTGATCAAGTTGTTAACCTACTACTGCACTCTCCACTTACTCCACATCCTTCTTGAACAGAGGGGAAAGAATAGCTTCCTTCACTATGATGGTGACACTCTTCCTAAAGTAACATAATATAGGATTTGTTTCCTTTACAATAAGAGTGCACTGCTGGTTCATACTCACATTTGTCATCTGAAGATTTCTTAAGGACTTCCCTGCATCGTCATTGTCCAGGATGCTGATGAGAATGTTGAATAATATGGGCCACAGTGTTGAACCACCGTGCTTATTATTTACAGCTAACTGAATATCAAGCCATTCATAACTTTCGCTTGAACTCAGAGGTCCAGCCAAAATTCAACAAACCTAACAGTCCATCTATCCAATGCACTGCCTGAGTAGGACTGCTGCAGAATACAATATAAGATCCTTACTAAAATTCACCTGTTTTGTCCCCCTATCCCTCTACCTATTTGTTTATTCATGGAAGCATTCTTTTCCAGCACAATTATTTTTCCTCCCTCCTTTTCTTCGCTTCAGTAAGTGTCCTGTAACTTTTGAGGGCTTCTTATGTTTTTCAAAGTTAGTTACAGAGAGGGTAAAAAAAAAAGAGAAATGAAGTAAAAAATGCTTAGAAAAGTATAATTTGATCCTTCTTTAAACATACAGCACAAGCATTTTCCACTACAAGAAAAAAACAACCCAGGGCTAAATTACTTTATGTATTGGGTGTCTGTGGCAAGGTTTTTGTAGCAGGGGTTGCAGTGATAACCTCTGTGAGAAGAGACCAGGAGCCGCCTCCCTGTTGGACACAGTTTTGCCAACTCTGCAGTGAACAGACGAGCTATGTAAATGTCAGATTTTGTTTCTAATTTGATAAGCCAATCAAATGTAAACAGTGTCACACGGAGTCCCTTATAAAAATCAGCTGCAAAGTTTTGATCATTTCATCATCTTGGCAGGATCAGACATCTCAGAGACTTCAGAAAAAGGAAGTAAAAAATGTGATTTAAAAAAAAATAAATAAAATAAAATAAAAAATCAGTCAGAGCTTGTCAGCACTCAGAACATTAATAGAATCTAAGCCAAGGAGACATTACTCTGATATGTAAATAAATTGATTTGGCACCCACAATTAGGCATGAGAGTCCATGTAGTCACTTCACTTAAAAAATGATGTAAATAGCAAAACTCCCCCTGTGCCCAAAAATCACAACGGGATAGTGACCAGGGATCAGGAGTGGCCTTCACATAAAGGATACTGCATAGGACAGAACCCTTATTTTTTGGGAGTGGCTGATTACACTTAAGTCTCAAAGACATCTGGAAAATAATGTCAGGCATGCAAAAATGAACATGGAAAAATAGCTAAAGGATACCCAGGACTAATGAAATAGTTTTTCTTAGAGTGTGCAATTTAGCCATAGAAATAATTTCCACAGAACACTGTGAGGGTCAAAGGGTAAATGAGATTAAAAACAATTTCTTCTTTTTTTTTTTTTTTAATTACATAAAAATTTAGACTAATTATTGGAGAATAAGTCCATAAGAAGCAATTATTCATATGAGTCCAGGTAAACCATCCTGTTCAAGTTTCTAAACCACTATCTTTATTGTTCTCACTGGACAGTTCTGCTAGTCCTGCTAGAACTAGATAGAAATAAACAGTTCTATTTTCTTCTGCTATCTCCTCTTTGACATTAGGGATAAGAAGGGCCACTGTATTCAGGTATTACAGACTTATATTGTAATGCAGCAAAAATCGGGGGACTCATTTGTTTGGGTTTTTTTTGTTGTTTTGTTTTGTGTTTGTGTTTATTTTGTGGGGTTTGTTGTTCTCTGTTTCTCCATTCCCTGTTCTTATAATGTCTGCAGTTCATTTTACCTCATTTCCAGTGCTAAGCAGTGGGGAAGATCACCTCCCTGAAGCTGATTATGATGCTCTTCCAAATGCAGCTCAGGTTGTTTGGCATTCTTTGCTGTAAGAGCACATCGTCGTCCACCAGGACTCCTGGTCCTTCTCTGCAAAGCCGCTTTCCAGACAGTTGGTTCTCAGCCTGTGCTGGTGTTTGTGACAATTCTTTCTTGGGTGCAAGAATTCACGCTTCCCGTTTTTGGACTTCATGTCAGCCCTTTACTCCAGCCTGCTGCTGAAGTCCCTATAAACTGCCTCTCCCAATTTTGTATTGCGTGCAAACTTTGCTAAGAATGTTTTTTTGTCCTGTCATTCACATCACTAATGATGATGTTAAACACTATTGAACCTCTATTTTCTGTCCCTCTTTTACACGTTTTTCAAGTTTTCAGTTACATGCTTTTTTTTTTTTATTTTTGTTAAACTAGGGGATCCCAAATAAACTTCTTTATCTCAGGGATGCCACTGGATATCGTGTAAGATGGGACTATTCAGATCTGGTGATAATGCTTCCTCTGGGGGAGCATCAGGATGATATTTTGCCTAAACAGCCTACAGTTAACTCCCACCTATGCAATGCCATTTTCCACTCTTTGGATTCCTAGGTGAAGATCCTCCTCTCAGGCTAGAGCATGGCATAATCACAGCCTTCTTCTCTAAAGTATTAAACCTTTCATCTCAAGAGATGTGAAACGAATAGCTTAGGGGAGATGCACGTTACTCTTTGCAGGGCTAAGTAGAGGTGATGGAGAAATTTGATTTCTTTAAAACTGTTGTTACTGTCAGTATGTCTTACTGTTTTTTTCAATATGACTCCACATACAGACGTGACACTTTGCTCCCAGAATCCAGTCTGGAGCACACCGGCTGGTTCTCTCCAACCTGGCAGCTGTGGCACAATGTTGTATATCAATTGCACCCCCAATTCTGTTCCAGACAGACAATATAGCTACAGAATAGGCCACCTATATCCTAATGCAACGTGGTGCAACACATGCTTTCTTTATCACACTGTGTCATTATAGTGAGCTGCAGCTTACTCTTACCGTACTGGGGTCTATGAACTGGAAAACTGCAAAGCAGTTACTGTGTTTCAGCACCAGGGGAGCATAACATCAGTGCTATGCTATGTACCTGCTTGATCCTGTTAGCTCTGCTATTACAGCAGGTACCCAGGAACATGTTTTTAAACAAATCTAAAAAGAAGGTTAATTTGGTAAAGCATTTGGGATTCATTTTAGCCATTTGTTTTACTTTAACACTTGAATAATTATAATTTCTTTTTGGTTAAAAAAACCAAAAAAGGTATTTTAAAGGGAAATTTCTGGACTATCACGTTCTAAACTTCTCTGACCAGACTCTTTTGGATATTCCCACAAAGGGTTTTTAAAGTTTTAATAGCAGATTTAGCTATTTGAAGATATTTGTCATTACACATTATTTGTATTTAGCAGACTGACACTGCAAAAATATGGAAATCACAAAATCACAATAGAGTACCTATAATACACAGTTGAATTACAATACAAACACGATTCCTGTTACATCTCTAGGTGCTCACCATCATGATGCTGGGCATCCCCAGTCACTGGGAAGGAATAGGAGGGTTGAAACCAGCCCAAGCCCATTGCTCTCTTCAAAGTTTTGTTTTGTTTATTATTTGCTTTTTATATTCTGTGTTGGCCTGAGCCACATACACACTTCCCCCCACCCCTTCTCCCCTCCTGCTTGGTCTCAGTGGCTCAGGAGGATTATACTTTCTACTGGTTGTTTTTGGGAAAGTCTTTTACATAAACAGTTGTGCCACTCAACTGATACAGCTATTTCTTTGTGTTAACTTCAGCTCCCTTTAGGATTGCTGTTATCACTTCCTACATTCTTTTCTGAGCTTCCTGGGCACAGCATCCTTGTTTACCAGCCCTGAGCCTTCTGATGTGAGGGGTTTGTTGATAAGTCACTCAGACTGTTTCTTGAAATGATGTTATTGAATGCTCTTACTGTATTGTATGCTTCTATTCAGAAGGACCTTGATAGGCTAGAGAAATGGAAAGATAGGAATTTCATGATATTTAACAAAGGGAAATGCAAATAATGTGCACAGGTTAGTGTCAGGTGGGTACATTCCAAGGGAAGCTGACAATCACTCAAAAGACCCACAAAATAAAATACAAGAAGTGTGCCTACTAAAGAGAAGATTATGAGCAGAAATACAGAATAGCTTCTGAAATATGCAGTGAGATTGCATTCAGTCTGTGAATTCACATGCCATATCTAATAAAGATTCAGCTTGACGATGAAGACAGTCCTGAAAGAGCCAGCAATGTTTGTATGTGAAAAGAAAACCAAGTAGGGAGCCAGCCCCTAATTGACCTTCTGCCATTTCTGTTCCCATCTATGCAGGGTTGGACACCACTGGCCCTAGAAGCAAAACACAGCCAAAGCCAACTGGTTGATTGAAAGCCATCTCTGGGTATAGAATATCCTGCACAGCAAGGAACTGGAGTGCTGACATTCCTACAGAGGAGGGGGGATTTGGGTATACTGAAAATAGATCTTTCTTGAGATGGAGATCAGGCAGCTGCCTTACTTACTCCCAGCTCTGAAGATATTACTTCCCTTCCCCCACACTGAGAAGCACCAGAAAGGACAGACAGGTATTTTCAGCAGTTCAAGTAAAATAAATTTGAAGTATCTCAAATTCTCAGTTTATGCCCTGCTTCTTCCAAGGCCCCTGAAAGAAATTACCTTCCCCCTGTTCATTGTGCTTTGGAGGTTACATTGTATTTGAAGTGGGAATAACTGATATTCACTGTTCTGAAAGGAGCATTTATTCATAAGCAATACAATTGTTATGCTACTATCCTCACCCGATATTAGCCACTGATTTTAAGGCACCACACTAGACAGTCAAAGACAGAAAAGTCAACATTGCTGTAATACTTGAAAGAAATCTGTGAAGGCTAATGATATGTAGATGCAAGAAAATAACTCTTGCCATCTCTGGCATGCCCATGATAATGCTTTCTGTAATCCTAAAATTCTCACTGATGCATTTTGTATTTGGGCTCTAGCTTACATTAAGCTGTTTTGTTAATGGATGAGGTGCTTTTTGCTTTTTCCCCGTGTCTGATGTTATTGCTGGACTCTTAGATTTTCCATCTTGTGGTCTTTTTTCCATGCTGTAAATTCTGATCTTGCCCTTCACTGGTGTGGTCTGAAGCTTCTCTATTTTTTCTAGTCATGTCTGCCAAGAGGAGAGGGTTTGAAGCTTGAGCCTGTAAGAATGCAGCAGCATCTATCTCAGCATGGGCTCAAGAAAAACACATGACAAGTGTCCCAGGACAGGTGGCAACTCTAACCAACTGCATGTAGGCACTGCAATGTAGCAGTAAGAGATGTCTCTCTGGTTGCCCGAACAGGTTTTTTTGCGTGATCAGTCCAATTCTATACACTTGAGATTATATACTATCACCTCAGGATGAGGGGAAGATGTTAATTTTTTTATTCAAAATTTTCCCCTGTTTTTGGATGCACACAAAGTCATAGAAGGACTTGAAGAACTTCAGTGAAGAGATTGGCCATCATGTTAAAGAAATTTACGCCCTCAGAAACAGGTTTTTGCATGCTATATGAATTTTCCAAGACACATAAGGGGAAAGGGACAGGAGCAGGAGAAAAGCAACACAGCTGATAACACCTAGCAGTCCATACAGGCAGAGGCTCTGGGACTGGAAAGCAGGAAAAAGCTACTGTATGGGAGAAAGCAGCTGCAGCATTGATTGGTGATCCTTCCTCTTAATCTCTTCTTCCTAGGCAGAGCCTTCAAACTCTAAATTCCACCTCTCCAGACCATTTTCTATAGGTTCTCCTCATGTCCTCTCTTCCCCTCCTTCTTTCCCTCACCACTCCTATTAGATATGGACTCTGGAGAACCTCATTTCTGAGAGTGTGGGGGACAAATATCACTTACATTAAATATTGGTCTCACATAGAGCAGTTAAGTAGTGTCTGGTGAAGTAGGGAGAGTGTGTGGAGAAGACAGAAGTTTAAGAACCTTAACTTTCATAGCTGGTGGCTGGAATAACATACAGGTATTCTGCTAAACCATTCTCTACTTTGGGACGCTGAATCCTGCATGCTTTGTGTCTGTTCCCATAAGCTTCAGTTTCAGAATCAGGCAGAAGGTGAGTGGGAACCTGGACATCTAAATTTTGTGCACTGGCTCTGTCAGTACTCACTCCTCCCTACCAACGTTTCCAAGGTACATGAATGTCTATTTAGGCCATTACTCAGCCTGTCTCTTTATTTCTATAGGAGGAATCAGGTGATGTGGTGTTCTGATCTGTAATTATGGGAAAAAACCCTAACAATATTTTTCTACAGTCATCAATGTTTTTCATAGTAATCAGTTATTTTATTTTCATACTCCTCAGTTACATTTAAATTCCAGTGAAATTCACCCAAGAACTGTGGCAGAGATTTGATTTGGGGTGATGGGCTGAAATATGAATTTTATTTGGAACATTATGTAAGACACTGTATTCAAGGAGTCGGTGATCTTGAACAAGCCATGTCGACTCTATTGGTCCTTGTACTTAGGGCTTGAGAATTCCATATCTCATTAACGTTAACTTTAACTTATAATATCTAAGAGAAAGGTAAACTTTATCTACATCAAGGGGTGGAATGCCTTGATCCTGACCAGGAAGCCACTGTACATAGAAGACTTGGTAATCCACATCACAGTTAACCTGAGCATACCTAGGCCTGTGCTGCGCTGCCCATCCAGATCTGCTACACAGATCTCTTGGCTTCAGGGCACACTCAGCCACATCATGGTAAGGGAGCACCCTGCAGGCAGCTCCCTCTCGGTGCTGGTGATTACAAAACCTGCCTGGCCTTGCCTGTATCTAAAAGCTTGAAAAGAAGTTCTTAAGTGGGCTCTTCATCCTTTATGAATAGAATTGTCATTTGCAAGAAAATTGTAGTAGCACAAATGACCTGAAAACAAGGAACCTCTCCACATATGGTATTTGTGCAATGCACCATGGGAAAATCCATCCAACGTTGCATGGAGACAGGGTGCCCAGCATCTGAAGGGATGTAAGTTTTACTCAGCATCTGTGTTCATCTTTTTATTCTATCTTATTCAACTGTCTTCTTTATTAGGGCATTTGTTGTTGGACCATTCTTACTGAGATACAGAAAGCAACCTGCATTGTCTATCCCCTCCTGCTTCCCCTTGCAGTACACCATTGGATATTTAGATTTTACAGCTTGTTCACGTCTCATCTCAGGCCACGATTTCATCTTCAGTTACTGTGAAAGTCCTTCTCTGGGGCTAATTAGAAAGAGCATGTTCTTTTTTTGGGGGGAGCAAAAAATAACTATCTGAAAAGATTTTTTTCTTTCTAAGAATGTTTCTACTACTAAAAATAATGGTGTGCTGGGACGAACCACTTAACTGCCTTTCCTACCTCTGGTGGAAGCAAGTTATTATATCAGGAAGTGAGAGTAGTATAAATTGATGTAGGTTTACCAATCTGAGTGAAGAAGAAATAAAGGGCTGTAGCCTTTCCCAGCAGCTTTATGGTGTGTTGAAGATAAATTCAGATAAAATAAACAGCGTGACCAGCATTTAAGTCACAGCAGTCATCAGAATACAGTAGTTTGGAATTCTAAAAGCGAGTGAATTGCTAGCTTGGCTTTCATCAAATTCATATTAATTCTTTCACATTCTTCCCTCCTGGGAAGTTCTCAGAGGGATTTGCATCCCATACAAATTCAGCAACAACACCAGCTCCTCAGTAAATATAAGTTGTGCCAGAGCCTACTTCCTTTTTACTTGTTGTGATAAGCAGCATATTCTCACCATGCCTACCCACAATAGATCCATGTGTGAGCACCTCCTGTGGGATTATGTCAGAGACTAATACTCTTTGGTCCTTTTAGATACTCCACATAAAGAGGTTTTAATGTTTAATACCAAATTTACTTATTTGAAAATATTTGACGTTACATGTGTTTTAGAAATAGCGGAGTGATACAGCAGTGTGATGAAATCACAATACAAACACAGGAGAGCAATTGCAATACAGAATTGAATCACAAACCAAATGTGATTCCTGTTACGCACCTCTACATATTCATCATTGCTGGCCATTTCCAACTGTCAGGAAGGAACACACTTCCTGTGATGCTGGGAGAGTTGTTTTCCCACTCCATAATGGCCATCAGGTTACAATACAAATGCTGGCTTAGGCAGCTGCACTGATGGGTGGGTGGAAGTGGCCCAGGTGTAGATACTCTGAGAGTCTGTGGGTTTCCTTCACCCTTTCCTGAAATGCTATTCTGCTCCAGGCACTCCTCATCATCTGTGAATCACAGTTTTTCTGTAAGACTTTGCCAGATTTTAGGCTTGCACATTTTCGTATTTTCCCAAGGCTCACTGGGTCTTTATGAGGAAACGTTTGGTGTTAGAACTATAACTTGTAGGTAGGTTTGAACAAGCTTCTGGCAGTGGTAAAGAGTGAGCAGTCTACTCAACTCTGATCTTTCCACACAAGCTTTTCAGAAACAGTGGGTAATTAGATACTGTGTTATGAGCTAGAACTCAGAATTGTCATTATTCCCATCTCCAGCAGTACATTTCACACAACTCTATAGCAGACATGAGTACCTTATGAGAGTGTGGTGCTTGGGACACTACACAAGCAGCAGAGTTTCTTGGGGGGGGGACGACACGACATCATATTAGAATAGATGATGTAATGACTCCCAAACAGTATAGATCCTTGGTACAAACTCAGGCTTTGTCTGTATTATTAAACTAAAAATATGGCACAAGCTGTTCTTTGACCCAGAGGCCAACAAGCTTAGTTTTGCTTTGCCTCTGACACTAAAGGAATCACAGACACTCTGTAGGTCCTGTCTTGGTGTGCCAGAGATACTTGTGTAGGCAGCCCTACCCACTGATCATTCCTCACTCAGTTACACTGTTGATATCTGAATTACATGTATTGGAAAGCTCACAGCAAGGAGGTGAACATGTAAGAGTTTTATCTAGTGTCTTTACTTCTCTGTGATATAGAGAAGCATGAAATGTTATAGAGATGGGAAGAAATCTCAATACAGAGTACCTTCTAGTCTTTCAATCACTGCAAGTGCAGACCTTGGAAGACTATGTTGTCCCCTCTCTAGGCATGATATAAGAAGGATATTCCATCCCCACTGCCCTAGGAAGTCAGAGCAGGATTGTAAGTCACCAGTATGATCTCTAACATGACTAGGAGTTTGAAATAATTCTTGTACAACTGTGGAAATATTAAAGCTGCTGTATGAGCCGCTTTAGAATACTGGATGGGGTACTTGCCATTTCTGCACAAATAGAGGAGATGTATTCAGGCTGGAACCAGTACAGGAAAAGACTGATCTGGAAAACTAACTACTGACTTAAGAAGTAGCAAACAAAACAGCTTGTTTGGTTTAGGCTAGTCAAAACCAAGACTTGCAGTGAAAAAGTATACATGAAGAGGGCTTATTCCAGTGGAAGGAATCATAGAATCATAGAATCATAGAATAGTTAGGATTGGAAAGGACCTTTAAGATCATCTAGTTCCAACCCCCCCG
>JAOSLQ010007561.1:2945-38113 GCA_025629905.1 Lorius lory
ATGGCAGGGGGGTTGGAACTAGATGATCTTAAAGGTCCTTTCCAACCCTAACTATTCTATGATTCTATGATTCTACTGAGCTATTGCTGACACGGGTACACCCATCACACTCCTAAGCCAGAACCCTGCACTAGCTCTCAATTCTTTCATCTGTAAGAGGGTGTAAGAGGATTGCTATGCCTCACAGACATGAAGTTTAGATAATTACAGGTGTGAGACGCTGAAATATTACACTAGTAGAAGTACCTCAGAAGGAGAATTGTTGCTCTGTCAAGGCTAATGTAATTTTCCCTAGGTTGTCCTCTTCAGTTATATTTTGAAGGGCAGAGATACGGTTTTCTTAAACTCTGAGGAATGGTGCTGCTTGATGGCTTTTATTTTTTGTGATAGTCTATAGGGCTCTTCCATAAGGGATCAAAGCATTTCTATAGTCCTTGCTCACTGCATCCTCCTTCTTCTTCCCTTTCCTTCTCCTTTGAACTTGAATATACACTCCACTGAAGTATTCAGATAAGTAGCAGAAAATTCTACCTGAGCTGGAACCAGTTTTATATAATCTAGACTGCAAAGTTGCATTGGACCAGCTTTCAGTAGGGAGGTAAAAAAGAGGTGAAACATCCTGAGGTCGGCGCAATACCCTCAAGAGTAAGATCTTGGGTCCTAAACTGACTAGTTACTCCAGGCAAACTGAACCACTTAGCTCCCAAATCCTTCCCAATCACAATTTATTAACAAAAGAAGTATCTTTCATCAAGTTAATGCTTGAGCTTCTTCTCATCTTCTGTACCACTTTTCTGAAATGGCTGCAATACTAAGTTAATGTTTTTGTATACAAGTTGATGCTGCACATTAGATTTCTCTTTTTCTTTCACTGAGGGTCCAGTGGTTCTAGCAAGCTTCAAAAGAGATTTCATATTTTGTTAAAGTACTTCACATTTCTCTGTATCAAAGTCTGTTTTGTTTTTTTCCCAGGACTGTACAAGCTCACACTACCTACCCAGTCTGTCTGTCCACACCACTTTCATGTGTTGCTGAATTGCTTATGAAGGTTACATGGGCCTCAAAGCCTGCAAAGGGTTCCTTTTGCCTGGGTTAGCACAACCTGAATTAATTCTCCTCTAGAAATCCCTTCAAGTGTCTTGTCCCTTTTTCCCACTGCTTACAAAGAGAATTTCTCTTGGTAGTGAGGGTAGGATCTTAGAGGCTCAGCAACAACATCAGTGACCTAAGGTTATCACCTGTGCTTTGCAAGTCATTTATAGGGAAATAGAGAGGATGCAAAATCTGGCGAGATGTTTGCAGCCAAAATGCCTGCTTTTGCTCTGCTGTAGCTGAGCTTTAAGTCTGCTTGTAAAATATTAAGTAAGTGTTCACTTAGAAAGCCTTGAACACTACTGTTTATAATGTAACATCGCAGAACTTCGATACTGCTGAAATCCCCAAATGTGCAACCTTCCTTAAAAAACACTGCTATTGTTGCAGTAGTGGCACAGTCCTATTGTTTTCCTCACCTTTCCTTGCTACTTATCCAGCTTAGCTATAGATCTAGCAAACACATGTTTCTGCAAAGCAGGGACAAGAGGTGCCTTCCAATTCTGAAGTCATCTCTGCTCCTGAAATGGGACAGAGGTATTTCTTGTGCTGTTTCACTAGGTTGCACATTCATGCTCCATCAGGGCACTTTCAGGCCTTACTGCTTACATGAGACATACAGCAGTCTGTTCATAACAGCAATCTGGTGTGTGTATACTCAGCCCTTCTGTTCAGGTTAAACTCTGTGCTCACCCCAGCAAAATGTTTTATCTGTTCCCCTGTCTATCCCTGTCATTCGTGGTGTCTTTCTGCTCAGCATATATGACTATTTCATTCTCTGTGCAGACCTACACCTTCTTCCTGAAGAGCTGGAAAGGCCTGCCAGAAGGATCAGCTAGCAGTGGTTCAGAGTTGAGCAGATATGGCTGGTTTGACTCTCAGAAATCATTATTTCGTGACATCTTCTAACAGGTAACAATACATTCGTTCTTTGTCCATTGTCTCTGCAAAAATATGTCAGTTCCTGCTACTCGTCTAGAAATTACCAGATTGCATTAGTGCCCTAGTCTGTGGTCTCCTTTTCTAGGGTCACATGTACAAGGGTGACCAGGAGAGACACTACCAAGCAAAGTAAAAAGCAATTTCATAGTTGGGAAATAAGCTGTTAATAGAGATTTCTTGATAGTAATAAGCAGTTAATTGTTGGCTTATATCTAAAACGAAAAGGTTAAATACACATTTTGTATGCTAGTAACTAATTTTTCCTGAACTGTTCAGGCCTTTCTTTTTCCATTCCTGCTATTTATTTGACCCCAAGAATAGCCTGTGACTGTTAATCTCCCATGTGGATAACATGCTGACAGGGCAAAAAGAGATTTGCCTTTTTGGTTCAAAATTCTCTAATGAGGACAGAAAGAAAGAATAAAAGTATTCTCAAAAGGAAATTAATCCTTTATTCAGATTGTGCCAGAAACATTCTTGAAACCCTTTGTCCTCTGTGAAAACAAAACATGAAAGAAACCAAGAAGATATGAAGGGCTGATCCCAAAAAGGACCTATGCACATAACGCGGCATATAACTGAAACACAGGTGCAAAGTTGTATACCTGAAGGCATCCACCTCATCTTTTACATCACAAACTTTTATCTTATATATTCCTTAACTGGCTGGAGCTATGCATCTATTCATGCCTGGAAACCCCTCAGTCCTGAGAAAGCTGAGCAGAGTGACATCTATCCCATCTTTTAACCCAGCAATTATTCACTCAAGGCTTATTTCCCCAGAGAGATCTATACTGCTAAGTATTGTCACAGCACATCTGGCATGTAGGATTCAAACAGAATGGAGTGAAAACCTTATTTTTCTTTTGAGACCTGGCAGGAGCACACCTATACAATACCTACTGGTTTGATAGTCTGCTCTTCACTCACAAGGCTCTACCAAAGTTACCCAAATCCACATCTTCCCCAAAAGTACCCAAACCACTAAGTTAAATGCCAATTTGGGCATAAAAGGGCATCTTAACCTAGCTGTCAGCTTCTGAGAACAAAGCTGGTTGTGCCATGTCCTAAATTATACCAGCTGGGACAGGGAGTCCCAGGATACACACACACACACTGGATTCCCTTTATGACAGCTTCTGTGGCAACTAGTGCTGTCATTGTCCTTGGGCACACACCAAGTCCCTGTTCCATGCCGAGTCACACAGTGGTCCAAGGTAGCATGGACAGCTGTACTGATGTGCTTTCAACAGCCTGGGATTCCTGAGCTAGAGCTTGATTCTTTCTTCAGATCAGCATTGGCTCAAGGTGGTGCAGACAAGACAGTACAAATCAGAGGGCATTGTAGTCCACCAAATGTGGATGCTCCAGTTTACCAACCAAATAAGAAAGCAGTGTACCATCAGAATTAAAATCATATATAAATATATATATGCCCCCCTATGTTTTTCCTTCCTTCTGTAGCCCTTTTCTATGTTTTCCTGAAAGCAGAGTAATTAATAACGTGGGTGGCATGTGTTTGTTGCTACATGGTTACAGAAGAGGTGCCAGAGCCCTGTAATAAATTATTTCTCTGAAACATTAAATATCTGGATAACTAACTGTCAAGGATTTTCCATGCACAGATGGGAGCTGCAGAAGAACAGATCTGTGGGGTCTGAATCTCATGCAGCACAAAAGGGGCCCTTTCATGTTACATGAAAACACCCTGCAGTGTTTGAAATTAATTCCTTTGGATCAGGGAGAATCAATTTTGGTCAAACTGCCTTCAATCAAATGACTAATGGTTTTGTTAAAAACCTCTTTGTGAGTCTTGAAGAGAGATGTTGATCTGGATAAGCTGTGCTGAGCTTCCCTTCACTCCCTCACAGCTCATGGCTTGAGAAAACTCTTCAGAAAAATATCCCATGCAGCATATTATGATGTTATCATGCGTTGGCACATCTCATTCACAGAGCTAACCAATCTGATTTTAAATTGCATGTGAATCTTCAACTAAATATAATCCAAAATTCATATTGGTTTATTATTTTCTTCTTCTACACCTGTTCCCAGAGTGCGTTCAGTAAGACCGTATTATTCCTTCCTGTATCAAGAATATGCATTATGTCCAGGTTTTCATTTTGGGATCCAGGATCAGCAAAGCTGGTGGGCTTTCTTTATTGTGAATTCTGATTGATCAGGGGAGTTCTGGTTTCTTAATTCTCTAAAATTCAATGTTGGACCAATTCCACTTCTCTTTATCTGATCAGATTTTGGTATGGCATTAGATTAAAAAATGCCATTGTGGAGTGTAGCATCTGAAATTCAAAGAAAGAATTACTTTTGTTCAGTAGTGGTGAATATTATTTGCCCTTTGTGTGCAGGTCTTCTATTAGATCCAGCGGGTTTTACCTTGGATAATACGGAAATGATTATGTGAGGGATAAGTTGATTATTCAGTAATTCCCCAGGAAAAAAATCTGAAGCAAATTCAGGTGATAAACACCATCTGTGTAGGGAAGAACAGTCTGTGAATGGATATGGTAAATCTCTTATATGTGCATGTGCAATATGTTCTCCGTATCCCAAGTTGAGTAGCTAGGTCCACTGCGTAAGTCAGAAATCTTCCCCTCTAGACCACCACCAGGCAACAGATCACTTGACCATGTCATGGACATCCAGTGGTTTACTTCCAGATATTTCTTTGGGTTAAGCAGAGAAAAAATAGTAAGTTTTGAGTGTTTCTGAATACTATTCTCAGTGCTGGTGAGCTCCAGTCTTCTTGCTTATGAACGCAGCTCACCTAAGGATTTCTTCTCCAGTTCTGCTCTGAGTCATTCTAGTGACATGTTTGCTTCTCTGCACAGCTTCTTGCATCTCTACATTGGTATGACCATAAATAAGGTTATTTTGGAAGACTTTCCATTGTTTTCTGCTTCTTCTCGTTATATACATATCCAATGGGAAGTTGGTGACAGGCTTTGGCTATACACCATTTCTTCATATGAACTACACAACAGCCAGAAGACACTCCAGACTGAGTTTTCCAATATGTCTTGATGTCCACTGGTGGTTTCACTGTTTCACTGATGGGCTGTCATGTGGAAAATCCCCACTGCTTTGTTCCTTGAGAAATATGGTTATTGGTGGTCTCCAAATTCCGCCCATGATGGTTAGGGATGGGGATTACACTAGGCCTGGTGTTTTGAAGGGCTCCAGAAAGTGGTAACTGTCCCGACTGCAGTGCAACATAGCACTTTTTTAGCTCACAAGCTGGTACATTAGCCTTCACACATCACAACAGGCTCTGCTGCTGTACAATGCACAACACTCACACTCACAGAAATTTAAGACTTATTCTTATGCAGAATAGCTGCATAAAGAATGCAGAGAATGATGTAGTGAGACTTGCAGCATTGTAAATGACTGTACAAGAGGCAAACAATGGAGAATTAGGTCCTTGATATTTCATGTAATGCCTCATTGAGTCCAGACTTAGTACCACTTCATACTGCACGTGTGGTTCTACTGCATGAAACTGCTTTCTCTGAGATAAAATTACAGTTGGAACCATAGGATGCTGGGATGCACATCTTTGGGTGGTTTTTCCAAATGTTAAGGAAGTTGATGTAAATTTTCTTCAAAGATTGTCTTCCTTGCTTTGATTGAAGTTCATAATTGTAGATAGTGTTTCTAAAGGGCTGTGAAACTGATCCAGACATGCTATTAACAGAGAGAATGGAAAAGATTTGGCTTCTGAAATGTCATGAGATTTTTTTATCAGTGTGGCAAACTATTTTTGAACTGATATGTTTTGATTTACCTTATCAAAGGTTTTAAAAGCACAGTGATAACAAGCTCATCTCATAGACATTTTCAAGACTAATAAGTTATCTTAAAACTTTCTGCATTATCTCCACACTTCAGTTCACCAAGCTTTCTGTGTCTGAACACTTTAGAGAACCTTCAAGTAATTTTCAGAGGGATTGCTTAAAATTCAGAGCATGCCATGGTGAAAGCTAGCTTCCCTGCAATGCTTTTCAAGTGACCAAGTAACCTACTGACTTGCATTATAGTACACAGTTCATGACATCCTGTCCTCATGAATCACTGAAATTGCTCTTTCCAGTCATGCCCAAGGCTCTCCTCCTAACTACCCTCACACCCCTTCCTATACCTGTCACCAAGAGCTGCTTTTATTGTCTTGGTTTGCACGAGACAGAGTTTAACTAATGCTTTACCGGCATTTGGGGAGTGGTGTTTTCTCTTGTCTAAGCTTACACACACACTCATGTCAGGCTGTGCATCTCATTCTCAATTAGAATTTTTAATTAAATTAATAGCACTGACATAGCTGCATGGTGAAGTGCCATTCAAAAGTGAAGCCTGTGAGCCCTTTCAGGGAAACAGAAAGGGGAAAACGGCAGTTTGGGTCTAACTACAGAAGAGCAAGCATGTGGCATTTTCTGGGTCTGCATATGGGAAAGGATGTTTGGGCAGATACTACAGAGGCAGAGAATATCCCTAGCTGTTTGACACAAGATGCTTTGAGGAATGGTGGGAGGAAGTGATGTTGCCCTTAGGTGGTCCTGAGTGCCCACTGGTCACTCAGGCTCTGGACTAAAGCAGTTACCACCTCTCTGCAGCTGGAGGAGGGGAAGGACTGTAGCTCTAGGTAAAAGGAGATTCAAAAGGCAGTGGCTGAGATTTGGGGCCAAACTTATTCCCAGAAAGCTTGTGTAATGTCTCTCCTTACCAAGAGACTTCCATCTCCTGTGTTTGCACTGGTTACTTGACACACTGTAAGCATTCAGCTTCCATTCTCACCTGTTATATAGGTGCAGGCTGTGTGTGGGGCTTCCTGTTATGTAGCAGAACATTCAGCCCAGTCCTAGAACTCGTATGAGGACTTTCCATCTATATCTTGCACTTCACAACAATAGGCTGGCAATGCTATCTCAGTTTTACAAAGGAGAGACAAAACTGAAGCACCGCAGTGTAATATGCTAAGGGTTAGCTGAAGTGTAGAGGCAGAGACCTGTTCTCCTCCCTCGCGTGTCCCACTCTCTGCAGAAGTCTTTTTCTTCAGTATAACACAGAAGAAAAAGAGAGAGAAACTGGTGCAGGCAGAATGGCAGAATGGCTAAAGAAGCCATACTGGAGTTACAAAGAGGATTCTTGGTTTGTCTATCCTGTCTGCTCTGTGGAGAGCGGAGATCCCAGTCGTACTCTGTGCTGTAGCTCAGGCCTTGACACCTCATTTGGGTGGGCTGGGAATTGAGGTTAGCATGCTGGCATTGTTTCCCAGCAGAAACCCTGAGCTCGACTCTTCTGAGCATGGTGCAGATGCTTTGAGAACATGCTGCAGGTGAGCTAGCACCAGCCAGATGTACAGAAAGGGGAGGGCTCAGATGGCTCCTGCCATTTAACCCAGAGCTCAAAACTGTTCTTCAGTGAAAAGTGCAGAGAAGTGACTCAGAATAGCTGAAGGAAAAGATGAGCATTTGAACCACAGAATCACTGCTCCACCATCCTCCCTTACCCCATTCATCAGACCTGCACACTCTCTTAAAAGGAGGGGGCTTGTGGACACCTTGGTGGGCATTTGCAAACACACACATACACACGCACACATTTCCTTTCATTGCCTCACTTCTACCTGTAATGAAAAAAGGTCCCCACTGTGGTCAGACATCGTGTTGTTTGATTTAAGCACAGATCACAGTGATGAGAGCTTACCAAAGGCCTTGTGTGTGTGTATTTAACACTGCAGATGCCAGGGTAAAGAGGAAACACACTAAGCAAGACCATCTAAATACTAATAAAGATGAAGGGTGATAGGAAGGAGTGGAAATAAGAAAGCCCACAATCCAGGTAATTAAGCTGTAAAGCCCACAGAGAAAGGGCTGTCACCAAGTCATCTGATGTGGATGAAGACCAAAGCATGGTGTGATTCTTTGTCTCTTAATCCCCTCCTCCACTCCCCAGGTTGTTCTTATTTCTCTATAAAGTCTTTATATGAAAGGTGGGGGAAAAAAAATATTTAAAAAATCCTGAAGGATAAATCTTGTTATTCAGAGCACTGAACAGCTGGTAGTTTAAAGCACAGAACATCAGCTTAGTGATTAATTTACCTCTTTAAAATGCTGAACAATACAATGCAATAAAATATGAAATTGTATTTTGTGTGGCCTCCTTCAAACCGACTTATCCTGGAGCTCTTCCTAAAGTAAAAGTGCAGCTACAGAGTTAAATAATCAGTATAGCAGAAGGGAGAGGTATAAAAAGAGATGTGCAAGGAATAAAAAGATCAGCTCTTCAGGAACCCCCCTCCAGTCCATTTAATTTTACTGAAAGCAAGTAGCCTTTGCAATAATTTTTACATATTGATGGATTTTCGCCTCGCGTGCCCTTTCCCTCTCCTTCCATCTTATGGGAGCATCTCTGTGCTGCTCCTGCTGCTGCTGCTGGCACTCCCTCGCAGCATCAGTGTGCAGCTGATACTGCTACAGGCTATCTTACACTGGATAGCTGCCAGTTCTCTGCTCTGCCTCCCCCACACCTTGTGATTAAATGTTACCTTTGGCGGATGGTTGCCCTGGTACCACCACCAAAGGGGATGCTGCCCTTTTGTCCTATTGCCCCAGACAGAGAATTCCAAGAACCTGCTGTATATCTACGTCTGCCGTCTGTGACCTCTCTGGAGACACTAAGGAGTGAAGTTCAGTCCTCTTGCATAGATAGCTGTGACTGACATGCCGGCAAAAGAGAGTGTACGTGTGTGTGTGTGTGTGTGTGTATGTGAGTGTGTACACAGAAGGGAGAGATAAGAAAGGTGGAGGGGAAATCAGGCGGATAATGATTTTGGTTATGGGGAGAACTGCATTAGTGTGAAGCATACGTGGGCAAATTCATCCCTGGTGTAACATCACTGAGCTCCCAGAGACAACATTGGGGATTCATTTTACTCACAAAAATAAGGAGCCACTCGACCCTCATTTGTCAAGCAGCACAAAGCAAAGATGTGAAGAGCCCTGTCAGGGGGAAGGCGGGGGGCAAGAGTTCTGCATGTTTTGGGAACCCTTCACATCTGCAGCATTCGGGTTTCCTGAAATACCGCTCTGCCTGTCTGTGGTGTTCTTCCACTGGGTAATAATAAGGGATTTAGTTAGCAGACAGATGCTAAACCCACTCTTACTGCATTTAGCATTTCAGAATAATGAATAGATTTGCAAATGATGTTTCGAGACCGCTTATTTTTCAAACAATGGCATCACTAATGTTCCCAGCTCCTTTGACTTCACAATTGTCTTTTTCAAACAGTAAAATGTTACAATTAGCTTCCTGGGAAGGGCGGAGGGGAAATGTCATTTCTAAACAATTTCAAGATATGCCTTGTAGAGGGAGAGGTATGTGCTGATGAACCGCTCACCCGGACTCCCCGTTGAGTCTCTCTGTGCTGGTGGCACTGCTCTGAACTGGCACTGGTGTAACTCGGGAGCTGCCCTCTGAACTTCTGAGGCACGATTTCTGCCCTGGTGGTGTCGAGAGCTCAGACTCTGGTCCTGAGAGCATGAGAGAAGGCTGCTGGCTTGACATGCAGCATGGCATTTACCTGAATTCTTAAGTATTGGGCCTGGAAACCCTGACAAGCCTCATGCCGGGGATTTGAAGGTCATCCTCCCCTGAGCAGAGCGTATGGTGGTACTGCTGCCGGCAGCTGAGAAGGCACCTTGTGCTCTTCCAGAGCTGAGCAACGTCCGTCCATCCGTCCGTCTGTCTGCCTGCCTCACTCGCTCTTGCGCTTTCTCCCCACTAACCAGTCTTTAATACGGATCTAATTCTGGCTCCACTGTGGTGCCGCGAAATCACATTAGGTAGCGCAAGGATGCTCGCCGCCCCTTCAAGCGTGATAAACTCCTGATTGCTTCCCCGAAGCTCTAATGAGCCTGCGAAGGCCGGGCAGGCGGGAAGGAGCGATGCCAGGGCGTGAGGAGAGGAGCAGGAGCAGGAGCAGGAGGAGTGGGCTGGGGCTGCTCCTCCTCCGCTGAGGGAAGGGGAGCTGCCGGCTCCGAGCCCGCCGCAGCCCCGGCTCGCTATCTTTCTCTCTCTTATACTGAGACCCTTGTATATGCCCCAAACGACGAACCAAGAGGCGGAAAGGGCAGATCAGGCCGCGTGAGGCCGGCCGGCAGCCCGCCCCGTTCTGAGGGACCCCCCGTCCCAGTGGGGAGGGAAGCGGCGGCTTATCGCGGTTCTGCGTGAGCCAGACGGAAAGGTTGCGGCAAAGGTGGGACGTTTGAGTGATGGGTTGGCACAAGGCAGTGCTTATCTCTTTAAGAAATGGAAATGAGGTCTAATTAGCATAGACTGGTTGCAATTAGCATATGAGTCCCGTTCGGGGACTTGGAGGAAGGGAGAGGACCAGGCAGCAACTTAATGGGGTTTTATTAGGCGAAATTAGCCACCGCTGAACAGTCATAAAAATATCTAAATTATTAGTAGCTCTGCAATTTATTGTGAGTGCTTCCCGGACATGCTAATATCTATTGGGTCTGTGCCGTGCCTGCTAATCACAAAAACAAACTGCGGGACCAGCATCATCTCTCCGCTGTACATTGTTATGCTGTTGTAGGCACGGTGTGACAGCTTTATACGGATATATACGCGCGAGTGTGCCTTGGTTTGAGGGGTACATTTTTGCTAGTGCCTTATGAGTTATGTAAATGGAATACATTCGAGCAAAACCGACAAACTGGTCTCTAGAGAAGCAAGCTCACCTATAATATAATGGGGGGGTTGTGGGGGAAAAGAGGAGGCTGAATCATACCGCTTTTGTTGAGTCAGGATGAAATGCAAAACCCCTATAGTTGTGGCAATCACATGCATTCAGAGGCCAGAAGAAAAGCCCTTCTGTATACGTGATAATCTTCAGAGACAGGGGATATAGAAAAACCACTCAAATACATGTATTTTTAACACATCCATGCTTGCCTTTATCCTCACACAGGTTAGAGGCTCTTTTTAATGAGCACCAGCTACAATATCTACTCTAGGTGGGATCCAGTTATTGTCCCTTTCTCCAAATGTGATCAGCTGGGGGTGGATGCAGTGAAAGGGGAGTAGTGAAGAATCAGCATTTTTAATTCCTAGTGAGAGGTCAGGCACACTGACCCAAGATAGGGTCTGACAGAAAGTTTGCTATGAAGATAGGTAAAAAAGTCCCAACAGGAAGAATAATTACACCGTTCTCACCAAGCTCCTTGCTCAGTGTCTCAAGAAAGAGGCGGTTCCTCTTCCATTGGCAAGCCTTTTCCATTGAATATGTACAAACATAGGACTTCTGGGCTGCATCCAGCAGAAACTTAGCTAAGCAGTAGGTGTGGATGCCGTGGCACTGGGAGAGGAATAACACCAAGGATTATCCTCCTTGTCTTTTTATGAAACAAAGTGTAATTATCCCAAGCATTGCCAGGAGCAGCATAAGCTCTTGACACCTGGTGGTGGCTGTGTTTTCACCGGAAGGACCGAAGGAAAAAGAGCGGGAATGCTGTAATGCACCTTTCAGGAGACAGAACCCTTGTGTTAATTTGTAAGTGGTACATTTTATCATATTACATATGTAAGTAACATTATATATGTGTCATATTATATATGACAGATCAGAAACAAAACCAGAAAAAAGTAATCTTAAATGGTTAGTATAGCCCACCTGGCCTCCCATTTTGGAGCAGGATTTGGAACAACTTCTGCATTTCATCTGTTTGATATGTTCTGGGCACAGTGAGTGTCTCTGAAATGTTGACTGTGGTGCCTGATGAGAAGCCTAATTTACATATTCTCAATTTAATCTAAAGTAGGCGCTAATTGATTACTGCTGAATGTCAGCACGCTCTGATTATCTGTTCAAGATGCTCTGAGAAAAACCTACAACCCTGAGGTGCAAGTGGGAAAGGGGCATTTGAATTCAGTATGCTATGCGGGCTGGTTTGGGCTGGAACAGTGTTAATTTTCCCTATAGTAGCTGGTATGAAGCCATGTTTTGGGTTTGTGCTGAGAACAGTGTTGGTAATACAGGGATGGTTTAGCTGCTGCTGAGCAGTGCTTACACAGACCCAAGCTCTTTTCTGCTCCTCACACCACCCCACCAGAGAGCAGGCTGGGGGTGCACAAGGAGTTGGGAGGGGGCAAAGCTGGGACAGCTGACCCCAACTGATCAGGGAATATCCCATAACATATAGGTTTATGATAATCATATAAACGAGGGGAAGAAGAAGGCATGGGGGGTATATTTGGAGTGATGGTGTTTGTCTTCCCAAGTCACCATTACATGTGATAGAGCCCTGTTTTCCTGGAGATGGCTGAATACCTGCCTTACTGATGGGAGGCAGTGAAGGAATTTCTCGTTTTGCTTCGCTTGTGTGCACAGCTTTTGCTTTACCTATTAAGGAGTCTTTATCTCAACCCATGAGTTGTCTCACTTTTACTTTTCTGGTTCTTTCCCTGACCCCAACATGAGGGGAGTGAGTGAGAAGCTGTGTGGGGCTGAGCTGCTGGTTGGGGTTAAACCACAACACCATGGAAGGACTATTTACTCTTTTACCTGGTATTATATAAAGGTTTTAATTATCCAGGCCTGAGGCTGTTGAGTGACTGCTGCTTTGTCATGTCCTTCCAAGGCAAATGAGACAGATACAGAATTGTCCTTGCTTTCTGTCCTGAATGATTTTTCTCAAACTAGACATCTCTTCCACAGTTTTTTTTTTCTCATCTCTTCCCAACCCTGTCCTTAACAGCTTCAGACTTCAGCCCTGAATTTCCTTTTGCTGACTTTGAAGGAACAGTATGAGGTCATAGGAGGAAGGTCAGGCTTACATTTAATATACCATGCTGGATTTCAGGAGACAAGCCATGAATCTCAGCAGTGGTGTGTTCTCTGAATTCAGGACTGGGAGGAAAGCAGCGTGTAGTTGATCCTGGCTCTGTGCGCAACTTGGGCCAAATCCCATACGTTCTTTAAATCTCAGATTCCTCTCCCATGACTTGACTGTCTCTTCTTTGTAGGCAGCAAGAGCCATCTCTCACTATTATAGTTGTACAGCACTTATCATAAGAAAGCCTTGACACAGAGGCTGATGTAATGCTACTAATCAGACATTTCCAGTCAGGTAAAAAAAGCATTACAGCTTTTTACTCTCATACCTCATACATTATTTTGGGACTCTTCTCTTTGCTAAGAGCTGAGCTTTTGCGGTTGGCTTGTTTGGGTTTGGTGAGCTTTCTTATCTGGGCACTGAGCCCAGCTTTAATTTGTTTACATATTTTGCAGCATGCCTGATTCTGTACCTGGAGGTAGGTATCTATCTATTATTTAAATAAATACCTACACCCTGCATGAGTAATAAGTCACCACGAACAAAAATTTAAAAAGTGAGGAAATGTTCTCTTACTGTTTCCTTTTTACTTTTTCTTTCCTTTTGTGGCTGGCTACAATTAAGTAGCAAATTGCTGCTTCTTTGGATTACGGTAGGTTTAATCAACACTCTAGCGAGGTCATTTTTTCCTTGGCTCAGCCTTGGTGTGTGGGGCCATTTCCCCAGTAGAAGTACCTTCCAGCTTAAATCCTGCCATGCAGAAAGCTTTTTCTTCATGTATGCTCTCCCCCTGTGGTTTTCACAAGAGCTCTGCCCTCCAGCTTTTCCAATTCAGCATTCACGGTATGAACTTGTGTGTTTGGGAAGCTGCCAGAGGATGGGGAGCTAAGGCAGCAGCCAGTGCTGTGCAGAAGTGTTGTGGGGTTTATTTTTTATTTTGAGCAGTTAATCTCCATTAGATTGCCCAGCTCCCGTTATGCATCTCTTATATGGTAAAGGACTGTGTAGGAAAGGCTGTCATTAAGAAATTTCCCTTTCTGTTAGTGCTGTTAAGGTTCTGAATGCTTGAATGCTGTTCAGCTGTGTCAAGTAGTGGCTCTAAAACAACTTAAATATGCTCTCTCCTTCTTTTTCTTTTTTTTTTTTTAAAAAAACCTGCAGTACTTTGGCTTCCTCCCATGCATGCATTTCTAATATGCATTGGTCTATCCCAGACACTTGCCTGCCTGCTTCCAGCTCCTTCCAGTTTCCCCTGTGCAGAACAACCCATGTTATCTCGTACCCAGCTGAAGTATTGCTGCATCCTGAAGTCCAGCAGTGTCAGGCCCAACCCTGTTCAGAGCTGTCCCACAAATCTCCCCAGTGGCAGGTTTTTGTATCCTGTCTCTGCCTCCTGCCTGCTAATCCCCTTCTGTTTGCCTCCCCAGCTTCTTGTCACACTGACATACATCCATGGCTTCTCTGTCCTGGGGTCCTGCTCCCTCTCACTTGCATCCTAGCCAGCAAGGCTGGGCTTTCCCCAAGGGAAATGAAATGCAGACATGCTTGCCATAGCTCATCAGATGAGGAGTGTGAGCCAGCCCTCACAAGAAGGGCACACCTCCACCCCTACTGAGCCTTTGGTCCTGCTCTTTGTCTTCCAGGAACACAAAGCAAACAGCTTCTGGAGTTGGGAGACCCAGGAGAAGAGGAGAGGTGAGGGCTTGGTAGCATTTCCACAGCACTTCTCCACTTCTCTCCCTATCAGCTCTGTGCCTGCTCTCCTGCGTGACCTGCCCCCAGTTTGAGACCTGTGTCTTTAGAGTGACCCCGCACTGGCCCTGCAACCCTGGGCACAAGGGCAGAATCACAGGGTGGCAGAATCACATTAGAAGTGTGCTGTGAGGGTATGTGTCCCACATCCCTTTTCAAATACATTGGAAAGGTGCAAGATGTTTCCTAAAGTCGTTTTCATACTTCCTTCCCGGATCTTACTGCCTTTCAGCAGGGACATCTAACCAAGCCCTATGGATCAGGGCTCAGCCTTGGCAGGCACAGGAGCTCCACTTGGCCAGACTGTTCCTTCATGCAGGCAGGTCATCCTGCTTCTCTCAGTTTCTTACCTTTGGCTAGGCAATAAGACACCCCACGACTCCACATCCTTACCCTCACCTTTCCTTGCTTTTCATATCTCCTTTGTTTCCATCCATCTTCTCTGCCATTACTTCTCATTTGCCTATTGCCTGTGCACAACACTGCCCTGCTCTCAGCCTCCTCAACCCTCTTGTCTCCCCTGCTGGGTCCAAGCCATCCCCTCCTCCTCATGGCTGGCACCTCCCCAAAGTCTCCTCTCCTGTTTGGGCCCCTTTGTTCATACAATTGTCTGTCAGCTAGGCCCTTCATGTGAAAGCAAATCAAAGGCAGTCCACTGTGAGAAAATGGAGAAGTGGCAAAATGACTGGGGATAAGAGAAAGCTGAGATTAGAAAACCCCATTTTTGTTTCCTCTTTCTTCTTCCGGTTTTGGCACAGGTAGCACCAGAGTAGTAAGCTGTGTAAATTCTTCTTTTCTCATCCTAGGGAAGGCTAGTCCTTATTTTATTGCAGAGAAAAACCTTCCAGCAAAACCAGGAGCAAACTATATATTTTGATTGTAAAATGCTGCATTAGAAGAGTTAATACAAATTTCTGTGTCGAGCTGAAGATTTCAACAAAATACTAGGGAGGAATTGCTGGAAAGCATAATTAATAATTATCCTATAACTATCACAATAATTAATGTGCAGTGTTTCGCTTCACCAGTTTTTTTCAAAATATTTGATTATTTCTGCCTTCACGGTGTGAATTTCAGGTGGTGAAAATGAGTTGCTTTGCACCAGTAGATCTCCTGAATATTCAATGAAGAAACCTGCAGTAGTCAGGAGCTCCAGCCAACACGGAAGATGAGACGGTGAGCTGGGAAACAAAGGTGAATGAGAGAGGCAATGGAAGCGAAGCACTTCGTGCAATAGCTAAAATACAGATCTCTGGAGACTTAAAGATATTGCATGAACATCAATTTCACATGCCTATTGTCTGAGTGGTATTAGTGTGCGCAGGACTCGCAGCCCCCCTTCCTCTGAATGAGAGGAGCATCATGGCAAAACAGGAAAGAGCATAATTGAATCAGGTCCAGCACATGCCAGGGCTTAAAACCCACCTGGATGAGGCAGTGAAATGGCAACATACCCCAAGCACCTTGGCATCCAGCTTCCCCCACTGTCCCGACATTGCTTCTGAAAGGAAAGCATGATTTAAGCCGCTGCAGGAGACAGACTAGTCATGGATTTCATTAGTGGTCTCTTTTGCCAGCTGTGAGACTTCATGGATTCAGAAGCTGGATGAAACAGCTTTCTGGAAACTTCTCTAGAGAAAAGGCAGCTAAAAAATGCATGTCATGCTTATGCTGTTTACGGAGAGCTTGTTTTGTCCATGGGAATAAAACAAAATGCCAGTAGTTTACCACTGAGATAACATGTGAGAGTCAGAACATGCTGCCGCAGGTCTGAAAGATACCGTTCCCATCCCTCCCTCCCCTTTTGCCCCTGCATAAAAGTTGGCAATTAGTTTTTACTGCACATACATGAAGGGAGATACATGCTTTGGCCTCTATGTGAGAGCAATAATTCTCTTAAATTGATGTGTCAGCAAACTAAAACTCAATATTTTTTTCACACAGTGTATTTTGCAGTCAGAGGACCTTCACTAATCGGAATAAAGCAATTTGGCTCCCTGTCATTGCTCACTGAAAACATATGAGCTGGTTGGCACGTTTGGCCTCCTAGATTTATCAGTGTCTCCCATCTAGTGCATGGGAGGTTCAGGGCTGCAGCTCAGAGAGGAGTGAATTTTTATGAATGCTTTTTCCCCTCCCTGAGAATTCCCAGAGCGAGATTTATTCCTTAGTTTCAGAAATATTTTATTTATTGTCTATATCCCATATCCTCTTTAGGTCAACTCAAAGTCATATTTTACATTTTTTCTCAAAGTCATATTTTACATTTTTTATTTGTACTACTATGTCTTTATTGCTTTGTTCATTAAAATAAAATGTGAAACAACCCAAAATTTGGGTGAAGTACTGGTCCCATATGTCTCCTTTCCTTTTTTCTTGTGAGAGTGCTGTGATATGAACATACACAGCTGTCCATTCAGCAGGGCTGTATAAAATGGATTTGCTGCATCTTGCAGCAGGTTCATGAAATGCCAGCTTTGGTGTCATGTCTTTGTCATGCTGCCTTTAAGGAAGTCTTCACCTCCCTCCCAGCTGAATTGGTACAGCTTACACTGGTGCTCTTGCCAAGGTAGATGGGATAGGCGTGTTTTAACAGTCAACCTTTACAGCTTGATTACACTAGAATATTTCCTTTTGCCTCGCTGACTCTGTATTCTGTAGTCCCCCTCTGTCCCCCTGCAGCTCTGGGAATTCCTTTTTGCTAGCTCTTGAACTGTGTTTTTGCCTAGAGGAATGTTTCTCAGCCTTTGGATGATGTGAACCACAAAAATGCACTGGGATCCCACTGCAACCACCGTATCACACACATCTAGTTACAAAGAAAGGGTTATTCTGCACCAGGTGCGGCAAAGGGTTGATATGCAAGTTATTTCAAAGCTGTGCCAAGGAGAATGCCTGTTTGGGGTAGGAGAACTGTTTGAATGTCCAGACAACTCCTCCAGTGCTTGCTCTTGACAGAAGGGCAGCCCAGTCAGGGTCAGCCTTCACTGGGGATAAGGAGCATGGTTATATTCCCGTCCTGGTCTTGTACACACCCTGACACAGGGCTTGGACCAGCGCTGTTAATACCACCATGGTGACAATCCTGTGTCTGTGATGACAGTATTGTTCCTGTCCTCTGTGAATGACCTTAGTGTCAGATGGGACCTAAAACGCAGTACTTCAGTGAGAACCAGGATGAGGTATTTTAATCATGGCTGAAAAAACTTTTCAGTGTATGCATTTGAGGAATTAGTTTCTTGCCAACTACTGTCCTCTTCTCTTAGCTAGTCTCACCTGAAATTATAAGTACTTTGAAGGCTGGCTGCCTACCTGGCTTGGCAAGAGGCATATGGGCACTACTGTCTTTCTGGTTATGGGCTTTAACTTGCCCACATGGTTGTGAGGATGTCAGCTGACTCCCATGCATGATGCTTAACCATCCAAGCCAAGCCTTCATCTAGGACATGCCAGTCCGAAAGTGGCATCTGTAACAGCTTGGTCTTTTCCACAAAGCAGACACCACTTCTGTGCTCAAGATAGAAGGGGTCTGCTCTGTGCCTCCCTTTCAGCCTTCCCCTGGAGGTGACCTGCTGGTCTCAGCAGCTGGGGAGGACATGCTATCTTTGGCTTCTCATGCTTTTATTCTACCTTTTGCACGTCGTGGAAGGAATGCTAAGAAGATTGGTTAATAACCAGAGAAAAATGTCCCAAGCCTTTGGAAGTCCATTTATCCTTTTAATCACACTCTCTTTAATAAGCTGTATTTTTCTTACTTATCATTTCCTTTGTTCATGCCCATTAAGGTGTTATTCACAATTTTAGCTCAAACAATAGGTCTTAAATAAGAGGATAATATTAAGTGCATCAGCACAAGGAGGGGAAGCTGCTTTTAAAAACTGAAAGTACTGCTTGATTTCCACTTTCAAAGCATTTAATTTCACCTGGTCCACACATTTAATATTTTCCAATAAAATAACTAGATGGGGGCACATTAAAATGGTCTCAGTTGAGCTGTTTTAATAAAAGGAGAAAGTTTAAAGAGTTCGGCCATGGATGAAAAGCTATTTAAAACAGGCAGGTTGGATATTTCTGGCATGGATGCATGAGGTATCTGTCTCCACCTCTAATTAAAAGGCCTATATTGTTCAGTGCTACAACACTCCACATGACAGACATATTAAAGAGCCAAGAGACCACCATGTTGTCCTGTGTTGCGTCTTCCTCTCATAGTCATCCCATACATGTATATATGTGACTGACCCTGCCTGCAGTTCCCCGGCAATTTGGTGATTCAGTCTTTACTCCTCTTAGTCCTGCCAGCCTGCCAGGGCATTTGCAGCTTTTGAAAGTGAACTATTCCAGGTAACACTGAGCTCCTGGAAAAATGATACTGTCTTTGTGCACCACAGGTGGAACAACAGAGGCCAGAATTGACAACAGCATTAATGATACCAAGAAAAGTTGCTTCATTCTGCATCCTTCCATGTAAAAATTTCCTATTGGCCTTTCAGGAGGAATTACACCTAGGAAAAAGCAAATGGGTGCTTTTCCTGCCATTGTTGGCCTACCAGAACTAGCAGTGAGCTAGGTTTGCTTGAATGGGGAGCAGGTATCACTAAGCAATTCCCAGCCTGTGGGATTCTGCTAAAAATAAAGCCAGAAAGGCTATCCAGCAGGATAACAGACTGGAAAGCCACACAAAATACTCATGCATCCTCCTTCCGGGGGGGCAGCCATGACGGAAGATCTTGAGGGGAGAGGAGGGACGGCCATGAGAGATCAAGAGCAGTTGTGAGGGGAGATCTTGAGGGGAGAGGAGGGCAAGCCAAGAGGGAAGATTGTGAGGGGAAAGGAGGGGTGGCCATGAGGGGAGATCATGAACGAAGAAGAGGGGCAACCATGAAGGAAGATCATGAGGAGAAAGAAGGGGCAGCCAGGAGGAGAGATCATGAAGGGAGAGGATGGGTGGCCATGAGGGGAGATCATGAAGGGAAAGGAGGGACAGCCATGAGGGGATATCACGAAGGGAGAGGAGGGGTTACCGTGAGGGAAGATCATGAGGGGAAAGACAGGGTGGCCATGAGGGGAGCTCATGAAGGAAAAGGAGGGGCAGCCATGAAGGAAGATCTTGAAGGGAGACAAGGGGTGGCCACGGTCGAAGGGCAGTTGTAATGGGAGATCATGAAGGGAGAGGGGGGGCAGCCAGTGGCTCTAAACCTGGCTGAAATTCTCTTAAGAATTTGTCAGCAAGCACGGTGTTCTCCAAGGGTTTCTCAATGAGGGAGAATTTTGGGATGACCCCCAAAAGTTTCCCTTCTCCTGTGTAAACATCCAACACAAAGCATGATGCTGTTGGTATGTGATGAGACATCCCTTGTGTGACTGCTTAGAAACAGTATTAGTATTCTTACAAAACGCAGTTACTGTCTAGAAGGAATACTCTGATGGCAATAGCAGCATTAGAATTCTTCATACACAAAGGAACTAATTAATTCTGTCATCAAATAAGAAGTGTGGGTAGTTAATTGTTTTAAGCCCCATTTCACAGCTAGGTGTAGGAGCAAGTAAGACTGTGGGTGTAAAGTGATATTGTGGAAAGGTCAAGAGACTTGTGTGAGGTTAGACAGCCAAGGGAGCAGCAGAGACAAGGATTTAGGCAGTCTTGGTTTCCAGGTTGATCTTCTGTTTATTAGATCATATTAGATCTCGAAGATTGTGTGGATATTGGTTGGATATTGGTATGCTTTTATTGGCCATTTCAACTGCATGTTATTTCCCCATGGTTTTTAATTTTATCCTTTAAGACCAATATTTGTTGACAGAGATTATAACAACATACAACAGATTACATTTTAATGGAGGATTCCAAAGTAATGAGGTGTATTTTCCTCTGCTATCTCTAGACTCATTGGTCCCAGTGCAATCTCACCCAGGACAAGGACACTGGAAACGTTAACTAACAAAATGCTGTTGGGGTTTTAACCACACCATCAGGTAGCAGTGCCATACACGTTTTTGTATGTGTTGGCACCTCTGAGAAGAGCTGCACTGTTGCGAGAAACAGTGAGACAATATGTTTGAAAGAGATGCAGGAAGGAGTGGAGGGAGAGGAAAGGCTGAATCACAGACTGGTTGAAGCAAGAAGGCACCTCTTCTTGCTTCAGACTAGAAATTGTCTAGTCCCAGTCCCCTTGGCCAAAGCAGGGTCACCTACAACAGGTTGCTCAGAGCATGTCTGATCAGGTTTGGAATATCTCCAGGGATAGAGACTCCACAAACCCTTGGGACAACCTGCTCCAGTGTTCAACCACCCTTACAGTAAAAAATGGTTTTTTTCCTCTGTTTAAAAGGAGTTTCTCTCTTGTTACCCTGTAACCATTGCTTGCTGTCCTGTTCTACCTCTGCCTGACTTGATTTCAGGTAATCTCTCTCCCACGCCAGTCCTAGTATAATGCGCTCTTCACCAGGTTGGTGATCCAATCTCCTCCTGCTCAGGAACTTGGTTTTGGTTGGCACCCCTGATGTTCCAGGGGTAGCTGCAGGGAAACCTTACCCTGTAGCATGGCACCACTGTTGCTGAGCAAGGAACACTGACCCTAGCAGAGTTTTTGGCCTCCTTCTGCGTGTCCTTCTGCAAAGTGCTGCACAGATTGATGGGCAAACATCATCAGTCTCTGCTGAAATTCAGCTGCTGGTGGGACGCCGCAGAGTTTAACTGATTCTAATGAGACTTGGTAGTGGGACTCAGCAGTGTCCAGTGGGAAATGGCAACTCCAATGGCAGAATGCTCCTCATGTTTTTTCTTCACATGATATGAAATAAGTAATCTCATGAACTTCATCAGGCAGCAACCAAGTTTGGGAGTCTTTCTTCTTGTGTCATCTAGCCTACTGAAGAGAAACTACTGCAAAACAATGAATGCCACTACCCATAGCTCTTGAATTTTCCAAGGCAGCCTTTCTTCCATTTGATGCGTGTCTCATGCTGTTTAGTTGGAGATCTCATGAAATCACAGTTGCGGGTGGTATGATTGTTCCTTGAGATGCAACTTCAACACTAGGGAGGCCGCTATCCTCTTCTCTGCTTGCTTTATATTCCTGGATGTGTTAGTTCTTTGCTCTATTTAGTGATATAAAAGGTAGGAATGCAAGTGCTTTGAACAAGTCACAGGGGCTTTGGAACAGAAAAAGGAATATATCTGAGAAACGGGAGAGTATCTGAGAAGAGAGGAATTGTCAGCATGAGAGACCTCAAGCTGAGTGACTGAGAGTTGACATTCCTTCTATTTATTTATAAAATTTGTAACTGTGGAAATTAGCCTTAGAAGCTGTAGACCCATTACTGTTAGTTTTATCGTTCTTCTAAGACATACCCTGAGGCATTCCTGGAGATTGAATCCTACTGTACTTTGCAATAAGCCCATAATTGATTATGCTATGGAGCTTTAATATGGGTTGAGAAATGGAATCCAAAGTAAATACATTCAAAATTTTGCTAGCAGGCCAAATTTAAATCCGGTTTTCTGAACCTACCAGGATTATTCCTTCTCAGCTAATGATTTAATTTGAACTAGCCACCCTGAAAGGTGCACTATGTGGGTAAGTCCAGGCTATCTGCTTGCTGGGCTTCTCTAAAGAAGTTTATCCTGTCTACTTCACCTCTAAGTTTGTAAAGACAAAATTAAATTCTAACATTATTCATTATAAATCCTGCCTGGTGCTTCCTCCAGCAATGTTTCAGATGCCTGTCACCAATGCCATCATACACAGATCTGCTGATTTCTTTCATTTCTGAAAAACAAGTATGTTACACCATATTCTCAAAAATGAGGGAGAACTGAATTAGGTGGTGGTGGTTTGTCTTTATATTTCTCAGCTTGAAATATGGCCCATGCAGCTTCCTAGTCTTTGTTAATTTTTTTGCTCGGTTAACTAATTTGATGAAAATCTGTCCTTTCTAAAAGAAGCTTGTTCACTTTGCTCATTAATGAGGAATGAGAGAGATGTTGGTCTCTCCTCTCCCTTTCATTCGAAAGGTTCTTTTTTCCTTTTCTCAGTTTCTAAGGACCATATTATTTCCTTTGATATGCAGGTTGCTCCTGCTGTCTGTAGCTAATTCCAGGGCTTAAAGTGGGCTAACTTGTAGATCTGGTAGAAATTGAAGTTTCTTAAAGCACATCATTTGCTATCTAGGAGGCATCCTAAACAATGATGCTGCTACAGGCAAAAGAAATTTTGTTCAGAAGTGACAGAATTAGCACTGTTTTCTGACCATTTTAAATCCTGGATTTGTTTCTGGACCTGAAATCTCTAAGGCCAAATTTGTTTGTGAGATTCAGTCTTCAGAGTTGGTTTGATTCACAATATATGTTTATTTGAAAATACTTCTCATGAAACGTTGTTATTGCCTATGTGTGGTCTTAAGGTAAAAAATAATTAGTTTCATATTTCCCACTGGAAAAGAACTCTCCTTCTTTTTTATTTCTCACTTTCTCATCAATAGCTAAAAAATTGGTTATTTCCCCAGAACTACTACACCCCTGAGTCTGCTCCATTAAGAAGCGATACACAGGGACTCTGTGTTCCTATAGACAATGTGCTAATTCTGGTAAAGTCTCCTTTCACGTGTTCTTACCAAATGTGATGATACTGTATGTTTGTTTTCTATGACCAGGTAAAAGGAACAAATGCAAAAAAAATGCAAAAGACAAAAATCTGTCAGGTCAAACTGGAGAGAGCTGCAGTGCAAGAATAACTTTATTTCATGCTTTGCGCTCTTCCTTACTTACCTCCACTGCAAAAGAACCCAGGATATTTTTGGCACATAATGTTTGCAGCTGCACATAGGTCAAGATGAAGCAATAGACATATGTGGGAAGATGACACAGGTCATGAGGAGTACATAAACAAAAAAAAACCCTTAACATAAGCTTCTTTAGCAAGCATAGAATACTGCATTTGAATGAAGCTTTGGATCAGCTAGAGAGCTGCATTGAAAGAAAAGCGAATATTTGGTAAATTTTGGAAGAAGGACCTGTTCCTCCTACCACTGAACTCAGTCAAAATCTGGAGATGTATACTCAATGTCATGCAAGAAATTTAAGCTTTAACGTTACCTTTTCTCACTTTTTAGCTGCTCTTTTTTGCTACAGGGAGACTTTGCATGTAAACTACCTAATTTTTTCTCTGGCACCAGGAAATACCTACCCCTGCATACAATAGCTCTCTGCAAAGCTTTGCCATACCAAAATATTTTGTCCCTTTGAAAACACCACCTACAGCTGCTTGAAACAGGAGTAGATGATGTGATTATTAAAACCTGAGAGTTTCACGTCTATTAAGGAGGATTTTGCTTCTGTTGCAACAGAGGGTTGACTGCAGAGATCCTAGAAGAAAAGGCTTGATGCTGTGAGCAAATGCAGAGCAAGGTGTAGAATCATTGCCATCTGCTTTGTATGAAGGGAGAACTAGGATTTGGAGGGCAGAACCTAGCAAAACTGTTCCTGTGGCTTTGTTGGATGGAGAGACAAAACCTGCATGGAAATGGGGCACTGGTGGTGTGCAACTGAGCTGAGCACCGCTCAAGAAATGGAGCTGGCATTCCCTAGGATAGCTTCTCTTGGTTTTTTTCTTACAAACCTATTTTGACTTTCCAAAAAGTCTAGATACTTTCCCCTGCAGTGATTATGTTGCTTGATAGTGTTGATGTCTATTATGAAAGTGGACAACCTTCCCCTTTCCCCATTGTCCTTCCAGCATGAGAGGAAAAAGAAATGGCTCCAGGAGTTACTTGGAGTCTTGTTTGCGTAGAGCCATGATTCCCTCCCTTGCAACAACTCATAAAGGTGCAAGAAACTATTGGTAGGCTGACTGATGGTACTGCCCTTCCTTGTGGGAAGCACTAACTCTCATACCTCAGGAATTACAAAAGCATACACACACACACAGAGGGTTATCTGTGTGCAGGTATGAATGTCTGCATTTAAAATGCACAAAGTTGGAGGGACAGTGAGTAGCCTCTACTCCTAGATATGTTTTTATGTGCACCTCCAGGGAGGTTAAACCACAACATTTAGCATCAAAAAGGATATTTCTTGATTTTGAAAGACAGGATTTACTGCAAAGAATTTTGGTTCTCATTTGCATTTGTAACCTGGCATAGTTCCCCCCTGCCTTTATTTGTTTAAAGTGAGACAACACCACAGATGAAAAAATCCATATTGGAGTAGTATCTTTCCCCCCAGCTCCATATACCTCATTGTAATTCATGAGTGCATTTATGAGGTCTTTATTAAGACAGGCCAGATTTATTTTTCATTTGTGCTAAATTGTTTATGTCCTTTTAAAAGTGTACTGTATCCTCAGCATTGGGCTTTCGGTTATCTGCCTGACAATGATGAAGTGTTATGTTTAAACAAGTGCGTTAAGATCTTGTCCTGGTGCATATTCTGTGCTATTTGTGAGATGATACTGATAAGGAGAGACACATAGACATAGAATGGATCAGGTGTGCATACATCTTAATTTTTTGGTAAATTGATCAAACCAGTTCGAGTTGGTGGTGACCAGTGATTATTGGTTTATTCAATAAACCAGAATTCCCAAAGGAGTTTCCTTCTGTTTAGAATATTAAATCAGGGTCATATTTGCAAAAGAACTCATCACCAATCTGAAGATCTGCTTGCTTCTTCTGGTGACCAGATGACAGCTGCTTAATCCAGCGAGAGGGTCACTACCAGTCCTATTTCTAGTAAAGCTATTCTTTTACTAGTAATTAGATTCTAATTAGTATGCAGAGTCTGGAGTGAATTTGTTCATTTTAAACATGCTGGTCAGGTTCCTGGGCCTGTGTGTTCTGGCTAGCCTCTGGCTAGCCTGGGAATATAGTAAGTACCTTGCCTGTGTGCTGCAGCTTTTCCAAGGGAATATGCAAGCGTAATTAACAAAAGCCTCTGTCTGCCCATACTAGTAGGATCTCTGTGGTTCCAAGCCTTTCATGTCTTATGAAAAATCACTCACCACAGAGGCCAGCAGCCTCAGCAAAGAGGGCAGAGCATGGTCAGGACTGGGAGCTGGGGTATGTGCTCCTGAGCAGGAAGGGACAGTTGCAGCATAACTGTGCCCAAACCTTGAAGTACAAGCCAGCCACAGCAGTGGGGTCCTTAGGAATGGGCAAGGCTGTATCTGAGCTCTCAAGTCATGAGGCATCATGCAACTCAGGTAGGAAAAACAAAACCATTGTGTGCTAGTGTTGCAGTATCAGCCCTACAGATGCATGAATATTTCCTCCTTTGGGAGGAAGAGGAAATCTTCTGTGTACCCTAGGAAAACTTCCTTCATGTCTCTCTCAAGAAAATGAGCCCCTTAACTCAGTGGTGAAAAGAGTCTATGGACTATAGCCCTATAACCAAGTTTGAAGTTCTCAACTGGTCTGGGTGTATCAGATCTGATTTAAAACAAAAGAATAAGTGCTATTAATGTTTTTCTGATTTATTTTTTTTCCCCTCTCAAACCTTCCAAGAAAGAAGGCTATTCTGAATCTTTTCTCCATGTTAATGACAACAGCCTCGGGATTTTTTCACACCCAGTTCCACACTTTGCCTTGTCATCGTATTAGAGAACAGCACAGCATGGGGGAAAAGTAGAAGAAATCTCACTATGTGAGGAACACGACAGGAGAGTGACACAGGTTAGATGTCTATCAAATCAGCTCATTGCTATAGAGGGGGAGGGGAGGCACATGGCCATTTATTTGGGGAAAGAACAGATGTGATTTCCCAGTCTGATAGATTGTTTTGTTTCAGCATACATTTCATGGCTTCAGGAAAGTTGGTTTTGATTTACAGCAGAGAAAGGATGAGAAGAGCGGAGGACATGGTGTTTAACCCTCATCTGACTAGCAAGTACAGCCATTGATCAGATTCTTATATCGGCACTAGAATTTGCTTTTTCCTTTTCTACACGTGATTTCCCCTGGAAATGATCCAAAAGAAGCTGCCTGGACAGCTGAAAAGACAGTGTCGTGCATTCTCAGATGAAGTTTCTCTGGGCCCATGTCACACAGAGACTGTGCTCTTCATGATGCTGCAGGTGGCGAGAGTCAGAACTATCCTGCCTTCTCAGATCTTGTGTCCCAACTAAGGACAGCAACAAAACAGCAGCAAAAGAGGGATCTCTTCCAAGACCCTGTCCAGAGCTCCAGCTTTTTATAGCTGCCAGCCTCATGGGGAGTTAATGCCAGCTTGTAATTACTTAGGCTATCATATTTATGGCAAAGTGACATATGAAGAAATACTTGACACCTCTTAGCTTGTCAGTAAGATATCTGAAATCCTTAAGAGCTCCATTAGCTGAGCTGTAGAGTCATCATCCTCCTGATTACCTATGGAGAGCTGGGACAGGTTGCTGACACATTAAAGAGGACACCTTGTGTCTTGCCACATTGGAGTTTGGGAATTCTGCTCTTAAGCTGCCTTTGCAAAATCTCATGGGGTCAGAGCATAATTGAATAATTTGGTTCCAGGGCAAATTTGAAAATTAAACAAGGACTTGAGGGAGGGGCCCCTGTGGAAACCATGTCAAGGAACAAACAGCATCAGAGGATTTCAGTGATGCTTGTATAAGGAGGATGATGTTTGCTTGATTCTTGCAGGTTTTAACTGGCTGTCATCCTTCTACAGCAAAGCAACAGAAGCTGCTTGAAAGAAACCAAAACCAAATTGAAAGAAACCAAAACCAAATTGAAAGAAACCAAAACCAGATTGAAAGAAACCAAAACAGAGGTGTGATAAGTTACCTAGAATTTGAAATTCAAGTTGGCTGGCACAGTCTTGATAGCATACATTATGACATATGGAACATTTTTGTTATGGAATCATAGAATGGTTTGGGTTGGAAGGTACCTTAAGATCATCCAGTTCCAACCCTCCTGCCATGGGCAGGGAAACCTTTCACTAGACCAGGTTGCTCAAAGCCCCATCCAACCTGGCCTTGAACAGTGCCAGGGATGGGGCAACCACAGCTTCTCTGGGGAACCTGTGCCAGCATCTCACCACCCTCATGGTAAAGAATTTCTTTGAATATCTGATCTAAATCTAACCTATTTCAGTTTAAAGCCATTACCCTTTGTCCTATCAGCACTATATTGGTGCAGTAGAATTTGTAGAAAACAATTTCCATTGCCAACACTTTGTTTGCCTGTTGAGAACTCAATGTTGGAACTGCAGTATGTTAGAAATGAGCAAAAGTGGTGTATTTCTATTCTAAGATGTATAATTTCTTTTTAACTCAAGCCACTAGCAAAGCTTTGGGGTGATTCAATTAAAGGAATTAATGACAGTTTCTTCCTGGATGCAATTCCTTTAATTTAGAGGAACTGCCTAAAGACCTTGATCTCAAGGGAAGCACACAACAGTCAGTAGCCCTCTTTGCCAAACTTCCAAGCCCTTTTCAGACTCTAAACATCCATTCTCTCAGGTATTTCTCTGGGTCCTGCCACCAGCAATCCCATATCCCTTTCTGAGGTTTTCTTTCTGCTTCCTCCTTTCTTTTTTTTATTTTCCCTCCATTTGCATCTTTTTCTTTCTCTTGTGCATTTGTGTACATACAGATACAAAGCCTTCTCTTAAAACTATACTTAGGGAACCTCATCTTCCATTTAGATTCCTTAGAAGCTTCAGACATTTTCATCTAGACCTTGAGATGAACCCATGTTTTGGCTGAAGGGTGCTATTTCCCCAGCAAGCTAATTTAATAAAAATGCTTATGGCCTCTTACACCTTAAATGAAGGGAAGATGTTTCACCCAAGTATGTTTAATCCAGTCAGAATACCATCACAACTTTAAATACGTTTTCTGATGCTTAAACTGTACGGTTGAAAATGAAGATTTTATTCCTTGGAAGTACAGTGTCTGGAGCAAAGAGGGAGACCTTAGTCTCATTTCAGGTACACAGGTGCTGTTTGTACCCCTGTAAAAGAAGGAGTAGTGGTAATACAATATAAAATGTTTTTCCAAGCACAGGCTAGAGCTCACAGCCCTTGCAAAGCAGAAAGCATTTGTGTCTGTGCTCCATGGCTGTCCTCTATGAGCCTGAATTCAGAAGGCAGATGGAAAACATGCCAAAAACTCCCAACAGAGAAAATCTTACATGAAGAATAGCAACATGCTAAAGACACAGTGTGAGAAGCTTATAGCTGCAGCCCTCGCTTCCACTCAGGCACCCCAAAATTTAGCTGCAACTTCTCCTAGTCCTCTTTGAGTAGATCATTAGCAACACTGTTCTGCCTTTCCGTGGCCGTGCGTCACTGAGCTACCGTGAGCTTTTTCCAGGATTAGCTCTGCTCTGCTCCTCAGTTGGTTTCAACGGGTTTAGCAAGCCTTTTTTTAGCCAGCGTGGAGAAGCTAATGCTCTTAGTCCTCAAGCTTTTTAAAAAGTGCTTGAAGCCAGATCATCCCCTCCCAGTTGTGCCACAGAGGGGATGTAGCTAGCAAAAAGCCCTCAAAGATAGTTTGAAATCTCTTGGAGGAACAGGAATGAAGCTTAAGAGACCTCAGCCTTCAACCTCCTTGTCCTTTCAAGACTGCATTCAAAGGCTGTGCAGTTTTGGTGAAGAGCTGTCAAATCCTAGAGGATTGCACAGGAAAGTCCCATTCCCAGGAAAACTGTAGGGAAATAACTAAGGACAGAAAACTTACAATTCACAGTGAGACAAATTCCTAATGATAACTGTCTAAAATTCAAGCCTGACCCATAGAATTAATCTTCATGATCCCAGAGGGAAGGGGGTTGGGGTGTGAAGCCCAAGAGATTGGGTCTATGCACAAAGCCCCCAGAAGCTTCATCTAGTCAGTGTTAGGCTTCCTAGACCGATAGGGAACATTAGTAATGCTGGACATGCCTAGTTTTTAGCTCTGCAAGGAAATATCTCCTTCCTCCCTTCCCTTCCTCACAACCTCTCTGACCAGAAAATTATTCAGGCACCACCAGGAACTCTCTGAAATTTAACAGGAGTCTCTGCAGCCTCAGATCCCTGCCTGTGATACAGCCTGGGAGAGTAATCTCTGCAGACCTCCTGCACCGCATGTGAAGAGCTGCACCACTGACCAGCTGCCCTTCTCTGTGTCTTTTGTGGTTGGTGTTATTACTGACTGCATGTCAGAACAACAGTGCTCCGGCTTCAAGCAGAGCCTTCCACTCACACCGAGGCTGGGCAAACTAAAATCAGAGTAACATCGATCTTCCAAATATCAGTATGTTGTGGTTTGGACTGTAACAACAACCATTTGGGTCCAGACCCCAGTATATCAAAACACCAAAGATCAGGGAACAGGAGAAAGGTTTAAAATCCTTCCAAATTTCCATAAAGAAGACAAGGCAAAACACAAGGCAAGCTTCCAAAACACAGTTAACTTCTTTGGAGATTTTTGTTGTTTTATTTTTCCATACACAGCCTGTATGTGCTTACCCTTGCTTACTATTTCTGCAAGACATTTAGGTAGACCTTCCCAAGAGCAGAGTGTAAGTCAGCCCTAAACTTCTCACAAAGCCCTGAGCTTCTTGGCAGCTTGTGTGAATGACATGCATGGGTTGTGACAGTGTGAGTCGTTCATGGTAGAGTCTGTGCAGAGGACAAACCTCCATCTGTGAAAGCTGGGCAGCAATGTTTTACTGTAGGAAGGTGATGGAGAGCATTTGGCATTTTTTCTTGAAGACAAGGGTGAGAGAGGAGAAGCATTCTGGCTTTCCGGGGGTGTCTTGGCGGTGAGTGCCTGAGAGCCACATTACTGTTGTGCTGTGTCTGAGAAGCCATGCACCATGTCCATCTGTCCGGTTCCCAACAGTGGGGTTGTGCCCTTCTGTATTGACAGCAGAGTGGGACAGAGAGAAGGCCTCCTAGGTCCTGTTCTGGTGCTTTATTTGTGGTTAAGGTGGGTTTCTTGCTTGAATAGCTTCAGTGAGACTGTTACTAAACACATTTTACTTCTTAAAGAGTTGAAAGAAAGCTGGCAGGATGCCTTTTGCTAGGCACAATACAAGGAACCTCAAATGTTTCCCTGAAATGCTTACAAGATAAATGAGCTTCATATGAGGCTAGGGGAATTTTTTGGTTTTGTGGCTCTTTTGAATGTGTTCCCAGGCTCCTGGAGAGTAACAAGTGGTGTGTGTCCTCTCACAGGAAAGAGTCAAAGCACATTCAGAGGTGGAGGGAGGGAAGACCTTGTTTCCTCAGTCGTACGCCTCCTGCTCACCAGGAGCAGTACTGAACTGAGTGGTTTGAAAGCTTCTGCAAGATGGGCAGGAAACCACAACTGGCTGTGGCCAGTCACTGGTAGAAACAATTTTCTGACGGCAGCTTGGCTTCTAAGTAATTTCAACTGGCACAGAGGTTTGGAGGAAGGCTCGTGTCCATGGATGATTCATCTCACGCCCTCTCGGCTCATTTTTAGGTGAAAAAAAATAATTAATGGTTAGTTTAAGAGCGGACTAATGGCTGGTTATATAACCTTGTTATGTACATTAGAGAGCTATGCAAAATGGCTTTTCATTCTGGCTTTCCACTGACTCAGAGATTTTGTGTTTGTTAAATCAGGCTATCACGTAGCAGTGATGGAAGAGCTAATGTAAACTAATTGAGTTTGGACTGCTTGAGCAGCTGGACTCCTTCTTTCTCTGCTGCAGCCTGGTCACACCAAGTACACCATGCTGCCCCATTCTAGGGGGATTAGGATTGTGTTTCCATGAGGCTGGGCTACTCTCGGATGGAGGGCTGAAATCATGTGAATAGTTCAACATGTGTACAGCACCTGATGGGTCTGCAAAATGATCAGGAAAGAACTCTCCAGATGCTATTTGGTTAGAAAATGTCTGCTGAAAGCATTTTCTGTTCATTATTTCTTTTGTATCTGACCTTGATATATTTAAAAAATATTTTCCAATTTAATCATTTCTGTTGTCTGCTTTTGGTGAGGTTTTGGGGTTTTTTTTGGTCTCTTGACATCCAAGGGTAGGTTTTTCTTTTCCATCATCCCAACAGGAGGAACAATGAGTCCCATGAGCTGAATGAAAACCTTGCCAAGAAACCCAGAGAGCTCAGAGAATTCAGTTGGTCCCATTGAAGTCTGGATATTTGTCTTAGAACTGTAGAAGGATTGCTGGAAGATTTGTAATTTCAGAATGATTTGAGGTTGCAACTTGGCAGAAGGGACCAAATCTGAGTGCAGAGCAGCTTTGAATCTGGAAATCCATTGGCAGACCTGTGGGTGTCTGAGTACAGGGAATGCTGGAGAAAAGCCAGTGTGATCTTCTGCATGTGAAACTGCCTTAGGCCTTCCTGCTCCAGGGCAGTGTCTCATGGATAATAATCACAGAATCACAGAATCACAGAATCCCAATGGTTGAAAGGGACCTCAAAAGATCATCTAGTCCAACCCCCCTGCAAGAGCATAATGTCATTCATTTATCTTTTATTTGTGAGCTTCTGACTACTTTTTCTTTTAAAACACACACACACAGCGACACACACACAAAAAACATATACGCATATAATGTTCTTAACACATCCAAAAGAAAACATTCATGTGTCTTGTTAATTGATAAAAGACCAAATAGCCTCCTTGGAAAACACACTGTCCTATACCTGGTTCTAAGTAACTGCTTAGTAGCAAGGGAATTGACCCATCAGTCTCACAGCTGCAGAGCATGCTTTCCCTACAGCTCACCCATGGCCTGCTCTATCACAGCTGGGTTATCCTCCTTGCCAAGATTTGCTTCTGGAACTCGGTGTGGCAAGGCCAGCATTCAAATGAGTAGGGGAGAGTAGTCAGAAACACAAGTTTTATTCACTTGCATGTAGGGTTATTGGTAAAAGTATTGAACTTAGCCTGAGGGGTGTCAGTGTCCCAAATACTGCCTGCAGCAGGAGAGCTGGTGTAGCTACTATCATCAGTCATGACAACTCCCAAGTCTATATTGGGCCATTTAGCACTTGAAATGGTTTTGCTATACATATTAGAAGTTGGAAGCCCCTCAGTGCCAAAGTTGGTGGGTCTTTCCTATTAGTACCTTAGAAAATTCCCAAGCTGCTTCCCCTTCAAAATGTGGACAGCCTTCCTTGCATGGATGGTCCATGAAAGATCCACAACAGCACAGGGGTCTATGGGAGAGTATGGCTGGAGAGGGAAAACTTGAGATGAATTTGTATGGGGTATGGGCCCATGTCCATGGGAGGAAGGCAGGCAGGAGACCACTGTGTCCCCTTTGAGACACTGCAGGTCACCGTGACGCCCCACACAGTATGGAAGGTGATGGCTGTGACACCAGCAACCCTCAGGCTTGCTGGAAGTCTAAGTAGCATGGCTGGCAGTGTCTCACCAGTGACAGCAATGTGCCCAGAGTTTGCTTACACAAGAACTAATGGGAACATGTAGGTGAAGGTAGAAATAGTGTCTCTTGACTTTCTTCGGGCTCCCAGCCTCTTGATGGAAAATAAGCCTTTGATATGAAAATGGATGGCTCCTCATGCTGTTTTAGCCTATGGCACCATGCAGCTGGATGGCTGTCCTAAGAGAAATAGCTGGTTTTAGCACAAAGCAATCTATGTCTGGTTTTCCTCTCATTTTCATTTAAATTTTGAGACTGGAATTGAACCAATTGTATGCATGAAAACTAACGTGATCATCATGATTATTTCAACATTTTTGTCCCCCATTTATTATTAATTTCAGGACACTGTTTCATGTTCCTATATGGTAAAAAACTAAATTCAGAGTTCAAGTAAAACTGACAGGGTTTAAATAAAATTAATTGCCTGTTAGAAAGTGACACAGGCCAAGGAATTCTGCTCCACATTCTACCCCTCTCTCAGCTGTTTCAGCCTCAAATGGCATGGTGCTTAAGGTCTGCCCTGGCAAAGCGCTTCTGGTAAAGGTCTACTGCGAAGGCTTCCCTTCCCCAGTAATCATTTTCACTATCTCCATGTAACTAAGGCTAAAAAGCGTTCCATAACTTTACAAAAACTCTTTTCCTTCTTAGTTTTGTGTTGTCAACGGTTTCTGAGCTGGGTTTCCTTGTTACCCCTAGTAAATTTAAAAATTAATGTGGCTTGCATGGGGGTCACCTATCCGTGCAATCCATAAGAAAGAATTATTTAGAAAAAGACTTTTGGTGTAACTTCATGATAGAAATGACAAGGACAAAGTTTAGTTCAGTTTTCCATTCTGTCTAAACCTCTCGAATTTCTAAGAAGGAAGTGAAAAGTAACCTAGCAGTAAAAGATCTGTTTATTTTTTGCTCTCTTCCTGCTTTCTGCAATATTTGCATATATAGTGGCATGCTTGTTATATATCTTCAGCTAAAAAGCACTGTGAATTTGGTATGCAGGGATTTTTCGCTGATGTACAGTGGCTACAAGTCCAGGCAGGTGCGTTTATTTTGCTCTCCTGCACCAAGGTAAATCTGGAGGGCTTCATTTCCCTGAAGAACCTCTAGATTTAGATGAGCATAGCTGAATATTGAATCTGCCCCACTGTCTCCTCAGTGCAAAGATTCAGAAATGGATTTGTGAGTCTCAAATCAGTCCCCGGGGCATCCTAGCCCACACTGTAAAACCACCGTATGTAAATTGTCACCGTTAAATAAGTTGCTCAGGCAGGAGGGAGAACAAGATGGGAATTGGAAGTTACTCGGTGCTTACGCTGGGTTTCAGACAGGGCTGCCTTTCCAGTTCAGAGGTCACTGAGGTGGACAGGTAGAGATTGTATGGCTGCCATATGGACTGCATGTGGCAGATGGGGAGGTCCTCTCCAGTACTGCCACATTCTGCAGAAGAACAGAACAATAACTGCAATGTAAAACCCAAGCCCCTTTCCATTTAGCCATAGGAACGGGGTGGAAGAGGAGAGCAGGTTCTCTGTTCAGAGTATTTCTGTGATTATTCATTAACTGATGTCCCCCATTTTTCATCTCTTCAGGGAAGTCTGCTGAGAATTTGTTGCTGAGCCATTAACAAATTTTTAAACTGTCAGGGAGCAATGTAAATAAGTGGGATCCTGGATTACACAGCCATTATCAGGTCAAAATGCATGCAGAGGAATTGTTGCTTCAAGTCTGGGAAGAATACAAGGATGTTGTCCAGGAAGCTAGAGACGAGGTTAGGGAAGCTAAGGCCCAGTTAGAATTAAACTTGGCTAGGGATGTTAAAGGTAACAGGAAGGGACTCTATAGGTATATTGCAAATAAAAGACAGACTAGGGACAACATGTGCCCTCTCCAGAAGCTATCAGCAGGACTGGCTACCCTGGGTTTGGAGAAAGCTGAGCTTCTTAATGACTTCTTTGACTCAGTCTTCACTGGCAAATGCTCTGACCACACCACCCTAGTCTTGGAAGGTAGATGCAGGGACTGTGAGAATGAAGACCTTGGGCCCACTGTAGGAGGGGATCTGATGCGAGACCATCTTAAGAACCTGAATGTACACAAGTCCATGGGACCTGATGAAATCCACCCGCGGGTCCTGAAGGAGCTGGCGAATGAAGTTGCAAAGCC
>JAOSLQ010007562.1:0-16498 GCA_025629905.1 Lorius lory
TGGGGTTTTTTTTTCCCTTACCCTCTTCCCCCCCCCCCCCTTTTTTTTTTTTTGTTCCTCAAAAGGTGAAAAGATGAGTTTTATGTTTAAAAGACTTTACTGGGGGTTGACATCCTGATTTTGTTAGTCCATGTCACAGCCTCCTACTGGGAGCATTTTTCCAGCTACTGTCAGGGCTCCTTTTGTGGGTCATCACAAAGGGAGGTATTCCGGCTACACAGAGTTAGTATTTGGCTCTGTGTGTTCAGAGAGCTTCATTTTTGGAATGGATCTGCTGATCGCTTCCAGAACCTATGCCCTTTATGTTAGGGGCTTGAAGGTGAATGGCAAACAGCTGCCTGAATTGTTAACAACTGAGCATCTCTGGGAACTAAGAGGTACAGAGTAGTGGGCAATTTCTGAGCAATAAGTACTTCAGTACTTACTGTACTTGGTGCTGCTTATTTTTTATCATGGCTGAAGCACAAATCGGGAGCCTGTTGTGATAGGTGCTCTGGAAGCAATTAAAGTGACTAGTCCTTACCCTAGGGACACAGGTCTTGAGTCTGTGGCAAGATGCTCTTTACTTGTAAATAGATTGCTGGAGGGAGGGATAGTTCAGCAACCTAAGACTGCTAGGAAATTTTCTTACAGTAAAACTGAAAAGGGAAGAAAGAACCATGGCCAATTTCTTTTTTACGTTCTTTACATATAGAACTGACAGAATCCAGTTTTGGTCCTTAAGAAAGAATTTGTATAGTCTGACTTTATCATCAAGGAGTATTTTTTTTTTTTTAATGAATCCTCATAAGGCAGGATGAATATATAGGCCTTTGATTATTCAAAAAAAAAAAAATTGTACAAATCAAAATAAATTTGCCTGAGCAATTTAAAATAATTAACCTTTGACAAACCTCCCTCTCTGGTAATGGAATAGTAACTAAATGAATAAAAGATAAGTCGTGACATTCAATGAATTACAATATTCATCCCATAAATTATAGGATAAGATAGCAATATAATCTACATTTTTATAACTGTAAAATGTCCTGAACAGTAGCCCCTGTATTCAGGTTGGGGTTTTTTTTCTGTCTCTTTGAGGTATGTAAAGCCTTTTGTATGAAAAGCTTCCCCAGTGATGTTAAGTTTCCACAGCATCCCCAAAGGCTGTGACCTAGGCCCTCTTTCCCTGCTCTGAAAGAGAATGTTTGCCTTAACGGGAAACCCATGCTACAAAGGGATTCTCCTGAATGGTAACAGTAAGTGCAAATTATGATCCTGGGAGTCTCCTGCTATATAACCAAGTACAATGCCAATAAACCAGGGGTGTAAACCACATGAGCATATGGACAAAATATGGTCTGAATGGCATGATTATGTTTCTCAGGCCATAATGAATTCATCCCAAGGTGCAACTGTACATCTGTTGTTATAGTGTTCATGATAGTGAACGCCACAGTTAAGGTTGCAGTTTAACTCAAATTATAGCCACCTGTTTCCATTCACTAACAACTTTCTTAAAAATGATTCCTTCTGGACTAATTCACATCACTCCTGAAATGGTCATTCACTTATATATTTATTTTGAGGAAAATATCTGTTTGACTTATAGAGTAGGCAAACTTAAAGATTTCCCATTTCCCCTCTCATGATTCTCACCAATATATTTCCTTAAAAATAAATCAAACCCACTGGCATTTAGGGGACTGATCCAACTTACTTTGATTTTGTTTATTTATTTATATATATTTTGGGTGAATACTATAATGGGTTTTCTGTGACTCACTTTGTGGCTGCTGATATGGAGTAATACTGTGTAGAAACAGATCCAAATGCTGCACATAGAGCTCTAGCTGCTTACAAGTTAAAAGTCTTGTGAAGACTATTTTCCTAATACCTGTTCTTACTGTGTAGTCGGTAAGTGTTGCTTACATGACATCCCATCTTTCTTTAGCTGGGATAAATCCAAACCACTGTCTGGAGAGGAAGGGTAGAGTGCTTCAGTCTTGACAATTGATACCAAGGAAGATGAATTTCTTTTCAGAAAGTTTACCACCCCTCCAGGAGGGATGAGGTACCAAAGAGACTATCAGCTATTAGGAAAACTTTTAAAATGGCAAAAGAAGAATATCTAGTCTGAGGTGTTCTTTTTCAGCAGTGTCTTAAATGGTTTTAATGTAAAAGTCAACTCTGTAAATGTGAATTTTAAGTTAAAGGTATATGAATATTAAGGGAGAGTCTGCCACCGATCCTTAAACAGCAATGCCTGTCATAATACATATAGCATTTTGAAGTGCAACTGAACCTGAATGATAATTACCAATAAACAACATTTCTTAGCAAGAGTTCACAGCGCATGTGCTATTGAATGTCCTCTGTTGTGCTTTCACCCGAGGGGAGTAAACCTGAGACTATCATTTCAGGTTTGGTTTTGATATGGCAATAGAAAGGGTGTAGGGTTGTTTGGTGTGCCATTCATTGCAAGCCCCCTCCTGACAGCTGTCCAAGTGCAGGAGGCAGATTACATGGTTCCTCTTGAAAAGCTAACTCACCATGTCATGGTCAGCTCCCTCTGAGGGGCAAATGCTGATCCCAGCATGGAGCCTGAAGAGCAAAGTTAGACTCCAGGTTAATCCACAAGGGTTGGTAAGAAAAAAAATCCTTCCCTTGAGACTTCAGATCATTATTGCTCCATTTTTTTGGCTGCATGTTGCCTACTGCTACTTAGTAAATGAATGCAAAGCACATTGGGGTGCAACAGAAAAGTCACAAAAGAGAGTTTCTCTGTCCCTTTCATTTCTGCTGCTTAAGTGCTCCCACTCACTCTAAGCACAGGGAAGTTCTCCAGGGCATGCTGAGTGCCTCTTTCTTGAAGTATTAGCATTGTTCAGCTCTTACAGGCATAGAATCCAAAATACAGCTTGCAAAGGATACTCATGGCCTTATTCTTAATAAGGAGGAAGCTGCAAAGAACCTGCTGCAGCCTTGCTGCAAGGCAGGGGCAGACTTGGGACTGGAACTGAGATCCCAACCCTGTGCTTACCACTGGGGCTCTCCTTCCTCTGTGTGCTGGCTCTGCTGCCTTCAAGGCTCTATCTTCTGTGCAGGCGAGAGCATTATTGGGCTAAAAGTGTGATGGCTCCGCAAAACCTCTGCCGAGTGCACAGAAACTACTCCATTTGGAGTCCAAAGTGACTCCATTGTTATGTGTTCTTTGATACTATCAGGGACAACCTCTGTGATAGAAATAGTTGGGAACCATAACGAAAGACTGTTGTGGGGTTAAAAAAAAATATAATTCTGTAAGTTACTGTTCGGAATTAGGACTTGCACAGCCTTTTTGTTCATTTGCGATCCTTTCAGTATATTTTCTACTAAGCTCCTGTTCTCTTGGGTGGGACAGAGGAAGATGCTGGCAAGATGGGCAGATGGATGGCAAGCTGCCACTCAGCCTGGAGCTTGCAGTCCACATCTACCTAGACCCAGAGGGCTACACGTGGCATGATTTGGAGGAAGTGAACTTTCAGTGACTCATCTGTAATAACTCTTTTCCTTACCTTTGTTAAAAGGTACCTTAGTTAAAGCTTGTGTTATCACAGTTATAAAGATGCATTGATATATAGCAATTGCAGTAAATTATCAAGATGAAATCATTAAGGCAGTTTTTGTGCTATTGTTACTTGTTAGATGTTTTATATATACATATTTATTTGGGAGAGAAGAAAAGAGGAATTAAAGGAATTCTCTTGCAGCTTCAGTGTTGCTAAAAATAAAGGAAGATTGTGCTGCCATGCTGCTGCTTACTGACACTGTCACGAATAATGTCAGTGAAATGGAACCAAGCAAAGCAAAGTGTGTTCTTCCCTGAGCTCTAACTGGTTGGCATTAGAGCTCATTTTATCAGGCTCTCAATCATGAAGTCGCTTTTTTTTTTCTTGAACTTACAGGCAGAGGAGATGGTTTACTTCACAGAATAAGGATATTTTTATGCTTACTATTTAGCCATTTGCAGGGAAAATGTTATTTACATAGATGAATTCTTGGGGGGGCAACATGAAATCAGCTATTTTCTTTTCTTTCCTTACGGCAAACTTGTGTGGATATTCTTGTTTTCTATAAGTGATGTAAGAGGAAAGAAGAGGGATTATTGCTTCAGTCTGTCCCTCTTAATAAGCTTTTTTTATAGGCACAGAGTCCAGATAGTTGCTGGTAGCAGTAAAATATTTAATTTTCAAGATTTGGTGTATAGCAAAATATTAACAGTGGTGCAACTTTGTGCTTCTTCATTCGTGTTTATTCTTTTGTGCGTATTTACTTATTTTTTTCAAGACAAAACTTCGTAGTGGCTCACTCAGGGGATTGGTAATTGGATATAGAGCCTTTCACCTCTAGGTCAGTGGTTCAGATTTGTTACAGGTCAGTACTGCCTGGGAGTTGCTACCATGTGACAGCTGCTCGGTGGCCCTTTATGAAATGGGTTGGTGGTCCCAGGTCATTTCCTTGAGAGCAGGTGTCTTCGGCACAGATCAAACTTGAGGGCACCAGTGTAAACCCCATTGTTGGTAGAAAAGAGGAATTGCACTTGGGTGTAATGCTTATAGTTTGTATGAACTTAAAAAGGGGAAAAAAATAAAAAGGAGCAAGAGAGTAAATGCATGTCTAGATGCTCAGCTGGCATAGATTTGGCATAGATCCATTAAGAGGAGCTGCAATGATTATCACCAGCTGATTAAAACAGAACTCACTGTGATTTGACTGTATTAGTAATCTAAAGGTTACTGATTTTACTGCAACATTTGAATTACTAAAGACCAAAAGTATAAATCCAAGTACCTTAGAATTAAAACCACATTTAAACCCAATTCAAGCTTGCTGAAATTTGGAATAACACTAGTTCTTCCATCTAACAATGCCCTAAGATAACCATATAATTATGGTTAATGCATTTTACTGTTTATTGTCCCAAAGGAGATGAAATTGGATTTCAAAGATGCATTAGTCTCCAAGTTTTAATGACTCTCTGCTTTTAGTGGCTTTGACTGTGCTTCTACCTAAACTTACAGGGCAACAAAGCCAAGCAAGCAATTCTGAACTGTTGAGGTATAGTGATGATAGAAGTAAAGTCTTTCACTGAGGAAGCTCCTAATGCTAAGGGAGCACAAATGGCTTGTAGTGCATACTTTACACTTAGTTTAGTTATCTCTGATATCATTGAAGTCTTGTTTAAGAAGAGTCTTTGTCTTGTCTGATAGTATGCAAGAGAAGGGGAAGAGAACCTTTTGCTCTAGAGAAAATAATTTCTGTTATGCTGAGATTTTGTTGCGGTATTTCAAATCTGAGTTATTTGTAGCACTAATTTCAGCCAGGACAATAAAAAGTCACAAGGTGTCTAATTTTATCATAAAAATGAGGTTGAAGTAAGATATTTATAAATTCTCAAAAGTCATTCTGTGCTTTAAAGTGCAAATCCTCTGTTTGGAGAGGGTGCATCATGGAAAAAAGTTGAACTTCTTTGAAATGCAGACTTCAGCCTTAATTACTGAGCAGCAATGAGCACTTCCATTGCTTTAGGCTTAAAAATGGAGATAGACGAGTAGCCTCTTCACAGTAATTGCTTTTCTTCATAATGTATGACTTACGTTCTCCTTCTTTAAACCCACTATTCCCATGTCTTTTGTAATTTAAGGAGCAGGCTCAATGACTGGATGTTATTTCTTACCTCAAAGTTGCCAGATGAGGGAACAAGCAAGAAAAATGAGAGAGGATTGGACTTCCAGGATGGGTCATGAAATAGCATTTTTGGTGATTCAATCTGATGTGCTGGATGATCAAGTCTTATTTTCTGTGGTCTCTTAGTTGGTTGTTATTGACGAGGACTAGAAGACTTACTAGGTATCTTCTTTTAAAAAAGGTTAATTATCTAAGTGTTTTAATCCTGTCTTCGAGTGTCAGATTCCTTCATGAGCTTGTACCTTGTATTGTTCATACCTTAGTAAATTTGTATGTTTGTTTCTGTAAGTCTGACACTATCTACCGCCTAGGAATAATTTGTCACACAATGATGCAAGTATCCACAGATACCTGCTTCAAAAGGATCAATTTCGGTACCTAAAAAATGAAGGGGGTCGGTTTGAGCTACTGATTATTCCAGCCATTAAAAAAAGGAGGCAATCATTGCTTGTGCATATACTTCTGCTACATCTAAATTGAACAAACTAAGGTTCTGAAGAAGGAAGGATAAGAGTTCCAGCTGCCTCCTTTCTTTCTGTCTTAAACTTGGAGGTACAAGGGCATAGCTAAGTGTACCTTACTCAGTCACCCAGAAAAAGACACCATTTGAATGCACTCTCTGAATAGAAGGCACAATGATAATGGCAACGTCACACAACAGAATGGCTACTGCCAAATCACTTTAGCCTTTCTGCATGATCAAGACCAGCAGTCTGTTAACCAGCCCATTCTCTGTTTTTTTGCTGCAGCAGCATGCTTTAATTTGAGGTTACTGTTGCACCTAACAAGAAGCAAACAGTTCTTGAGAGGTGGTTTAAAGGGAAAAAAATCAACAAAAGAAATCTCACAATCCAGAAGAGCCAAATATTGGAAGGTGAAGGGAAGATATGGAAGAAATTGCATGTTACAGAACTTCATTAAAGTCATTTATTAGCTTTGTAATGCCTAACAGTCTGCTGGCTCCAGAATTTTTTTATACAGGGGGGCGGATAAGGGAGTGTTTCACTTTCATTTGCATTCTTGATCCCTGCTGCTCTGTTTATAGCGTTGATGCTATTCATACAGTCTTTGCAATATTAATTTTTAATTTATGATGCTCATTAGGAGACACTTAAAACAGAACAATTATCATTTATCTTGATATATTATTTACTAAGACTTGCTGTCATGGTTAGGGACCTGTGATTAGTGGGAGGGGAATAGAAAACAGCTCTGAAAGGTGCTTGGCTGAAGGGACTGGGGCTGAGGAAGCAGTTGTCACCACCAAAGGCCTCAAGTTCTGATGTCTAAGCAAAAGACTTGCAGCACCTAATCAAAACTCGGGAGGAACCTTCATAGATGAGCCTGGGACAGTGCTTAATGAACCTGCAGGATAATATTAATGAAACTCACTCGTAAACCACCAGCTCATCAATTATTCATCTTGCTCTTGTCCTGGTACTTTACTGTCTTCCCTTTTTGTCTCAACCTGATTACCTTTTTTTTTCTTTTTTAATTCCCTCTACCCTCATTTTCCTTTTGTGGATTTGCTGATGTGTACCCCTGGTAGCGCTTCCTCCCCAGGAAATTGTGTTTCTCAAGGCAACTGCACCATATCCACAGGAACAAGAAGGGTAAACTGTGCTCTTTGAGGCATTTGGTTAAATGTGCTGGGTTATTAAGACTTAATAAACCAGATCACTGATATGACAGCACTGGATAACCTCATTTGTTAAAGTCTTTATATTGGAAACACAGGATCATCTATGCAGTTCTTAATTTATTTGTAGTATTTAGCAAGTTCCTGTGACACATTATTAAAGTATAAATGGCAAAGCAAACTTGATACTAGTGACCTACTAGGAATAAATAGGAGAGCTCTTCCCTTCCCTGCTTCCCGCAAATTGTCCTGCATACAGGACTTCTGAGAATCTCTGTATTTGGTCTCCGAGTTCCCAGGTTGTTTATAAAGTATGCTTGTGCAGAAGAGAAAGCAAATTGGGTGTCTTGGAGCCTGATAATTGCAGCTCTGCATCTGAAACCAATTGTTGTATTTTTAGCTCTGTTTGTTTTATTTAGTTATTTTTAGACTTCCTGAAAGGGTTATTATTTCTGTTTGTTTTCTGTTTAACATCAAAGCAGGAACAACAGATTACTAATTTTGTAACCTATTCCCTGGGCACTTGGCTTTCAGTTTTTTGAACCACTGCACAGCAGCAGTGGAACTGTATGCACAAGACCTCAAGCACTGATACCATCAAACACCTTTGAGTCACACGCACCATTCCCTGCTGCTGTTCTGTTGAAAACCTTGACCCTGTGACTAATCTCAAAGGCAACCACTGTATTGATAAACTATATTTTCAAGGGGAAAGGATAGGGAAGGAGTTATAAATTCTGTGGTTCAGTAATTCTGAACATTTTTTCTTCTGCCTTCTGGATTTTGCGAGCTTGTCTTTAGAATGTGTTTATACTCTAAGGGAAAAACGAAAATTCCCCTGACTGGTGTTATGGGAAAGCTGATACAATAGTCTATAATGACTTTTTCAAAGTAGTGTAATGAAGACAATGCACAGTGCTATAGCTGGTATTTATGCAATGTAGCACTTTTCATCTCCAAGCCAGTTTAAAAACCTACACAGACTGATCTCTGCAGCACCCCCTGTGAGCCAGGGTATGTAGGAATTGTTAGCCTCTTTGTTATGTTGTATCAGAACTTCATTAGGCCCTGGGATGCAAATTCAAAAGGCATGGGAGGAAGTGTTCAGCACACAAATCAATCGCTTACTTTTCTTTGCACCCTGTTGTAGATTTAGATCCTCCTGTAAAGAAAACACTGCCTAATACCTGTTCCCTCCTCAGAAAAACCACTTCTGACTACTGATTTAAATAATTGCTTGTGATTGGAGTTATCCCTATGTTAAAGCCAAACAAATTTATCTGATGGTATTTTTTCCTCATTAATTGACAAAATATGCCCAAAGAGTTCCTAATTGTTATACTGTATGAACTCTTAGGCAGGATTTTGGAAAACATTGGCGTGATTTGGAAGTGTAAATCCTACACTCTGATGTGATACAAGCACTTGGAACTGTAGCTTGACCCATGTCTGAGTGAGGTGACACATCTACATGTCAAACTGCAACCCCACACAGGAACTAGCTTGTCTCCTGGAAACTTTATAGCTGTGTTAGTGTGGCAAGCTCCTGGGCTTACTGTGACGGGGCAGGGGGATGAGGAGACATGCAGCGTTTTGATCATAGTGATAAATGGAGGTTTCATCGTGGCCCTGTGCTGCTCTCTGTAAGCAGGCACCGGGACTTGTGAGCCCTTCTGAAAATGAGTGTTGAATTAAAATCATCAGGCCACTCTAGATGTTTCTACTCATTTTAGCTAGTTATACAGGGTTTCATTCATCACCTCTAAAGAACATTTTTGGATTAGTCTTACATCTTTCCAACCAAATCCTGCCTTTGCTGCTTGGGTAATTTAATGTTGGAGTTGCAATTTACTATAAACCTTCTTAGCAGGCAGGTAATCAACTTAACGGAGTTTATTGCACAAGCAGCTGTTCAGCAATCTAATATTATTATTTTTTTTTTACCTGTTATTTGCAGCTGCAGAGCAGGATAAATCCACATTAGTTCCAGTCTCCGTCTGACAAACAATCTCATCTTTCCCGTGTTCTAATTTTCGTAACTTTCAAGATCCGGGTTCTGCAAACTATGAAGCACATAAATTGAACAAAATAACTTTGCATGGAGCATGCCTGCTTAATTTCTCTGCTGTTTTACATGCCAAATCTTAGCATTGAAGTGCATGGTAGTGATCTATTTAGTTAGTTAGTTATTTGGGGAGTGGGTTCACCTACTTTTGGTGGTGGTTAACAGAATGGCCGATGTTTCTAACATGATAGGAAGAATCACCCCAGGTGTTTATAGCATTTCAAATGAGGCACAGCAACAAGCTGAGATGAATAGATGTGCTCCTTCTAAAGGTGGTGTGTGCTGTCTGCTCTGTTGCAGTAGCAATATCTGGGCTTTTAAACCCAAATCCTATTTCCCCAAAGTTTTCTTCATGCTAATATTCAGCTTTTTCAGCTTTCATTGAAGCTTGCAAAGGGCGAAATTTGGTAGTGTGTATGTCAGAGTAGCGTGACAGAACTCTTTTAATGCTGGCCCTTTATAATCTTTGTAAGGTCATGTAACTTTTCTGATTTTTGCCCAGGGATAACTTTTCCCTTATTTTAACATATTTCTTTTTGTCTGGTTTGGCCAGTAATTGACTTTGTCCTTTTTTCATTTATTTCTCTGCCTCCTGGTTGTAGCCTCTTCTCCCTGGAGTCTCAGGTTAGAAGTTTTCCCTTTTGTGAAACCATGACAGGTGCCTAATTGAATGATGAATGTCCCTTTATTACTCTGTAATTGAACTGCCAGCTTTTTGATTGGTTTGTAGAGATGCTCCACTCCTCATCAAGCACTGCGGGGGGCTCTGGGGCTGGCAGGCTGGGCCTACCCTCCATCTGTCTAATCGCATCTCTCCCCTACTTGGGTTTTGGGTGGGGAGGGGGCTCAGGGGGGAGGAAAGTCATAATAAATTATGCTAATTCAGTGTCGCTGTGACAATACGAATATCGCATTGTTACGTGCGTGGCGGCAGCACATGCGAGAGAATGTTTTGTTGTCGTGGCTGCCCGGCCTGACAGGCCCTCGATGAAGATTAATGGCCCTCACCTGAGTGACAGAGCGGGGGATTGTGGGGCAGAGAGGGTCATTCATCATACTCTGACAGGTGTCATTCACTCCGACAGCCGTACCACTGTCACCAGGCTGGCGGTTCCATTTTTCTGCCAGTTAAGCAAGGAGTTTAATAACATCCCCAGAATTAAAACTCATTCTTTGTAGCAGGTCTGACAGCTGAAAATAAGAAAATCAATTCTTCACATGTTATAGCCCAGTTAACTGACTAGGGCTTTAACTTTAATTTAGTCTTTGGGCTGAATTTCAAGTAGGGTGCTTTTGTAAGACATCATCTATTAAAATTTACCAATAGCACTAACTTCACTGTTATTACTGTGGTTGGATTAAAATGCAGCCTTTAATAGTGGATGTCATCTTCATTTGGTACAAGCTCAAGTGTATACAGCTCTGGTGGGGGATATTCTACTTCATCCTCATTAGTGATGTTTATAGCATCTCTCTTCATTAATATTGATCCCTTCAACTACAGAGAAAAACAAGACAGACACTAATTTGAACCATTTTGTATCATTAAACTGTTTGGATTTCTTGGTTTCAGTCATTCTGGCGAGCTGAATAAAATATTTCTGAAATAAAAGAAAAAAGAGACAGCACAAACTTCTATCAGCCTTTTGCTACTCATGCTGGCAGCAGCCAGGTGAGCCTTACGGGCCTGTGCTGCTGAGGGTTATATGCTTCTGAATGGGGCTGGTTAATCCTGGGGAAGGCTTGGAAATAGCCCCTGAGAAAACAGCTCTAAAACAATGACCTTAATATGTGTTTAATATCTCAGCTAGTGAGGCCAGAACAAAAATGTTTGTTGCCTGTTTCATTTGACTCATTAAAATCGTTGTAGCCCAGGGCAGGCATGACTAGCTGGAAGCTCCTCTGTGGAAACATGAATGAAGAAGACAGATTGATGTCTGTTTGTTTAACTGAGGAGATTTGTACATCATCTATGCAGTACCACTATAAAAACTGCACCAGGATCCAAAGAAGTGTGAGACCAAGTATTTCCAGTGGACCTGGAAGCATTATTACTGTTGTATAAGGCTGGAATGAGGCCATATCTGCAGCAATGTGTGCATTTCAGGTCAATGTAATTGAGAAAGATTAATTCAATCCAGAATAAGCACCAAGAAATGGCTACTCGGGTAATCAAGAAAATGCAGAGCTGTCTTACAAGGAGAGAACAAAGGACCCCAGCTTGTCTGGACTGGCAGAATGAGGGCTGAGGAGGACTGTGACTGCTCTCTACAAATACTTCAGAGGAGGTAAACACTGAGAGCTGAGGAGAAAGGAGTCTTGATGTGATGGCCCAGGGCATTGCTTCCAGTCCTGTGTTCTTATAAAGCAACTATAATTTGTCTCCGTGTAGATAATAAATCAAGAACTGTGAGAGCAACCTGATGTGTACCTCCCAGTCTCACTGAAGCCGTTCACGTAGAGGGGAAGGAAAGGTTTTGTTTAGGGCTGGTGGGGGAGGACAGGAATTATCACACTTTAGGAAATTTATTTCTGTCTCTGTTGCAAGTGGAGAGGGAGTGTAGGACAGCCAGGCTCCTCCACAGGCACCTCATTTAAGTGCCGGGAATTATATGGGAGAAGTTGGTATGCCTCAATTAAATGTGAATAAGGAGTTCAGCCCTAATTTTGTTTTATAGAGAGCATATTACAGTATACTTTAAGATCTTGTAATTTTTTTCCCTTCTGCTAAATATGAAAGTTGAATTTTATCCTGTGGTGACTATGCTGCTTTGAAAGGAAAAACTTGCCTCTCTGTGTTTGCTGTTAGTGAGCTGTCTTATGTTAGCATTATGAATGAATTGCCTTTAAACAAACAGTGTAAAGGCAAATTGGGTACATACGTGTAAAAAAGTGATTTGACTATACAGAATAACAGGCAAGAACATTTCACAAATCTCTGTTTGGTCTTAGATAGCTGTGTGTATGTGGTGTTTCTTTCTAGTGCAAAGGAGAAGCAAAAAGGGAACAATGTCCTCTTTTGTATTTTACTGTCAGGTCATACCACCAGTGTTGTATGGACTAAGAGACTGCGCAGGGTGTACGGGTGCTTGTTGCATACCAAACAGCTAGTGCTTGTTCAGGAGAAAAATGCCTTCCAAACTTTATTTCAAAATTAATAATTTTATTTTTTTTTAATTTGTTAACAAATGAAGTAATTTCTTGTACCCACAGGTTATTGCAGGTTTTTTGTATGTGAGGCATTAAATAATTAAATATTATTGGCCAGCCTGTCTTCACAAGAGAAATATTGTATGGATGATGCTGTATGTGCATACTGGGGATGAAGAAACGTCACTGACCAAGAATCAAGTATAGTGGCATGTTGGAGACCTGTCTGACTCTTGAAAATGAAATATCCCCTTGGGCTCTATTTGTTTCCAGGTTCACGCTGGATTGGAAGAGAAGGATCAGCAATGTAGTTGTACTGACATGATATATTGGTCAGAAGTTTGCCCTTTTAGTTATCTGTGCATCCAAAGTTGTATTTATTCTGAATATTCTTCTGTTGGCTGCATGCTGTTTGAGTAAAGCAAAAATCGTTCTAGTCATCAGTATTGCTCATAGAAATGAGAGCAGTTTTAAAAGCATGTGAGTCACTGGCTATTTGGAAAGCAAATGTTTTCATTAAAGGCAGGTTTTTCATAAGGCAACTCTAAACAAAGCAATACTTATGAACCTAAAGAAAAATTGCTTACAATAATTTTTATTTCATTTAATAAGAGAGCCATGATTAAAAGACTCCCGTTACCTCACCAGTGCAAATGCCTCTGTTAAATAATTTAAAGTTTTCCCTTTTCTGTATGGCTGTATGGGTCTGCACTCCGGAGAGGAGGTTCAGTGAGACTTACACATGCAAAATAATAGGATCTTGGCACTCAAAAATGCCTTATTATAGAAATAAGTTAACACAGGTTTGGTGGTGGCAGGTTTATTTCCTCCTAAACTATAGCTATACATTTATCACCTATCTTTCCTCATCTTTATTTCAAGTCATCAACATTCTAATCCGACGACAAACAGTTGCTCTGGAATTTCCATATGTTAGTGCAGTTTCTGTGCTCTGAGGCAGCCAATGACTTGTTAGGAAGGTACTGCAGAATCTTGAAGTTTCACCCCAAACTGAAAGTGACCTTTTGGGGTTTGTGCTTTCTGAGGTAATGTTCCACAGAAGAAATTCTTAAACAGCAGATTGTGTTTGTCAGGCTCAGTCAATCACAAGTAAGGTATTTTTCTATTAGCATCTATATGTAATTAAATCTATATACTAATCAGTTACCCCAAGGATTGTAGTAACTAAAGGGCACTGGAGAGTTTTGGATACTTTGTGTATGTGGCTGCTGAAGACAGCAATGTCAACAACACTAACACAATGTTACTGTGATGTTAACAAGGGAGAGGTGGGAAAAGTTGGTACTGAAGGCCACGGGGTGAGCGAGTGACTACTATTAGTCCAACAGGTCTTGTGAAAACCTAACTGTGATGCTTAATTTAACATCAAAAAGTAACAATGTATAGAACTTGCTATGCAACATCATCAAATAGGACAGGATGTGTAATTTCAGTTTGGGAGTGCTGACACTGGTGAATTGTGAGGCAGAGATGAAATTAGCACCTTGTTCTGCATTTCCTCAGACAAACTGGCCTAGTTATCTTAAGACATAAGAATGTATTAACCAGTGCAAATAAAAATAACAAGAGGAGTATTCAAGTAGCTTCTACTGAGCTGACCGTATTTCCTGTTCTAATTATTTTTACTAAGCCACCTCTTAAAGCACTGCCAGTAGCTCATTTTCTGGGGGTTTTGGGTTTTTTTTTTTTTACTCCATGAATCTTGGCACCTGTACATCATGGCTTTGTTCTTGGTAACAACATCTGCGTAGAAATCTTCACCAGTGAATTGTTTTTGAGGGGATTCTTATAAAGTTACTTAAACTAAATGAAATGGGTTTCTAGAGCATGGCCAGGTGCCTGGCTCAGGGTGGAGGTTTCACTGACTTTATAGAGAGCCTTGACTGGAGTAAATGAAACGTCTTGGGCAAAGTGAATTTCCTCTTTTCTTTTTGCAGTCTTGCACAAGGTCACTAAGCTATGCAGAAGGAAACTCTTACTACCCAAGCCTAGATGCAACAATGGAAAATCTTGACTGTTTTACTGTCTGACTATGCTTTGTACTATGTCCACTCACTACTATGCCATGCAAGAAGAATCCACTGGTCCTTCTAAAATCAACAGTCACCTGAGGCCGGATCTTTAGTTTTACCATTAGATATTGACATTGTGTCAGCTGTTTTGTGGTTATAAAAAGGCATTTATTTTTTATATAAGAGATGCTTTTATTCATGATAGCTTCAGATGCATAGTCTCTGATGAAAGTGTAAAGGAAAGTATTACAAGTTCAACATTAAATGTACAGCAATAAGAGCATGACTTAAAGAGGAGGTTATGCAGGCAATGTGATTTTTGCAGGCTCAATTACAATAGGAGTTAATTTGATAGGGATCATGGACCTACACTGTAGCCAATTAGTAGGATGGAACTGGAGTACACACAACAAAAGGGCTTGATAATAAGCAAAGTGCTTGGGAACAGAAGCCAAATGAAAATGAAATAAAAGGCTGCAATCCAAAAATCTATGGTCTTGAGAACATGGGACAGCCTCCAAATGGATGATTATGGCATTTATCACAAGGTACATTGGGTCAAAATAACCATTAAGGTTGCTACAGAAATTTCATAAACAGGAAAGAGAAGGTGATTTGGAAAAGGAGGAAAATGCTAATCTAATTTGGTATCAGTTTTCTTGGACTGATTACGGTAGAGAAATGTATTTTCAGAGGCTGGCCCAGCCTTTAGTGGTGGGGAGCTTCTATCCCTTGGAGGTGATGATTTCCCCTGACAGGCAGGGAGCTCCAGGTAGGTTTCAGCTGCAGCACATGAGTTAAGATCTAAAATTTGGGCACCTATGCAGTACAGTTTAGCATGATAGGGATCTGTTCTGGCTATAAGAGAACAAATGCAGGAGTGGATACTTAACCCTATAGGTATTGCATGGTGGTGTCATCTTTCAGGTAGATGCAGCTTCAAGGTGTAATGGCACAAAATAATGTGTATGCTTTAAGGTATAATGTTACCTTTCATAAAATATTACCAGAATCTAAAAGAGTTAGGGTAATAAAGAAAGCATTACAATAAATACTGTAAACCAGGTCAATAATATGGGCAGTTGGTTGATCCTTGTGGAAACCAGCTGAACAACACAGAGGCACAGCTGAATGACACACCTGGGAAGTCTCTAAGAAAGCTAATGCTCTGCTCCAAAATTCTTGCTGTAGAAGGGATGAAAATAACTGTAAGAAGAAATAGCAAGGAACAGACCCTACCATGTTGGGATTAATGATTCTGAGGCTGTCCGAGAGCGCTGCATCAAAGAAAGTGCATTTGAGTTCATGCTGAGGAACCCCATGTGCTACACACTGGAACCATGCTAATAGATTTATTTTAAGGCCTAAAAAGAGCATTATGATTATCGCTTTTGTAATACAAACCAGAGAGCCTTTTCTTTTAATTTTGCATGAAGCTGCTAATGTTTATTATGTAAGCGTACCAGATGCTTACACTAAGAAAGTTTCTTTCAAAGAGACTTCAAATTGTGAGGAATCTACCATCTTTTCCTTGCTGAAGGGGTTCCCTTTGTTAGTTACTAATTTCGTCTTTGTGGCTACCAACTATTTCATCATGTTACATATACATTTCTTGGCTGATTTAGAGATTAATACACTGATATCTATCTTTCATATTCAGAAGTGGATCATGGAATAGTTAGGATTGGAAAGGACCTGAAGATCATCTAGGTCCAACCCCCCTACCATGGGCAGGGACACCTCACACTAAACCATGTCACCCAAGGCTCTGGCCAATCTGGCCTTGAACACCGCCAGGGATGGAGCATTTACAACCTCCCTGGGTAACCCATTCCAGTGCCTCACCACCCTTACAGTAAAGAATTTCTTCCTTATATCCAATCTAAACCTCTGCTGTTTAAG
>JAOSLQ010007563.1:7498-26684 GCA_025629905.1 Lorius lory
CAGCAGGTACAAAGCACACCAGATATTGTATGAATCATTCTCCTTTGATTTCTGCAGAAAAACTCTGAAGACTGAGTTTCGTAATACCCGTTTCAAAATGCAGCTAATGCCCTGCTTCGTGTCTTGGAAAATCTACAGGTTGTTCAAGACATTTTCTAGTTCTTATGTTCCACAAAGAGCTTTCCTAAGGAAGCACTGGCATTGTTTATAGCAATAAAACATCTTCCTTCTGAAAGAGAAAAGAAATCCTTCATTAAGCATTTCAAACCTAACCTGGACTCAGGAATCCTCTCACCACTGAGAAGAACTCAAAGATTGACTGAAAAGAAAGAAACTTAGCCGCTGTTCAGTAGCACTACCTTAGGACTACCAGAAGAGCAGAAGGAGTCTTGGTATCTCCATCAACAAAGCTGGAAAAGGGCCAGGCATTTCAAATGTCTAGCATTTGAACAATATATGCCAGATTTACATGGTTGTGTCTGATTTTACATGTGGCACAGGTGTTTCTCAGTTATACTGACTCATGATTTCAACTAGGCTGGTTGTTAGGTGGTTCGGGTCAGAGCACAGAAGTATCAGAGTCAAGCAGGTCACCGTGGACTTCTGCTGAACAAAGGCTGCTTTGAAGAAGGAAAGAAACTCTTCACATGACAAGCACTGTGGTTGAAAACCCCATAGAATACAAAGGCCAGCAAATAGCTAAAAGCAATCATTTCAACTGTCACCAGAACCTTGCTGTGAGAACTCAAGTATCAGGGGCTTTTAAAACAGACCATCTTCACTGCAATAAAAATCTGTTTAGTACAAATCCTACTGGTTGTGAACAGATTAGACAATTGCTTGAACTAAAAGGCTAAATCCATGAAGCATAAGTTCACAGGACAGATGAGCTGCTCAGGAGCACCTCCCATCCAATGCCTGAAGTACAACCTGAGGGCTGAGTGATGAAGAGCAGCTGGAATGAGACTTCAATGAGAGCATTTGCATCCATTCAATGCTTTGCCTGGTACCCAACACAAGGTTTATTTTGGTGGGTCATCACAGAGCCATAGTAACCATCTGAAGCAAAGCCTTTAAATCCAACTGTCACATTTCTACCTGCAACACTACTTGTAAAGCAGGCTTCTTCACCACACTGTTCCCTATCTATCACAAATTGCACTGTTAATCACTTCGAGACAGCACTTGATAAAAGCAAACCAGCTTGATGGAACAGCTTTCTTTTTAAGCTGAAACCTACTGCTTATTTCATAGGGCAAATCAGGCACAGGATAAGAATCTGGATTAATACAAAATCATAACTTTAATTCTCATCAGTAGAGTTCCTCTCTGAGCATACAGAAGAAACATACTTAACAGCACGTTAACCCAAACCATTCCAATCCAAAACCATTCTAGGATTTTATGCTGCACATTTCCACTATCAATAACGAGATGAACCAAATGGCTTGCACCAGGATTCTCAAGAGCAATAGAAGCTTCATGGATATAAAATGCACTAAAATCTTGTTTTCTTAGTGACAAAATAACAATAAGCAGTTTTATATAGCATCCTCCAGTGTCTCTGCAGAATCAAGAAGAATGCCCATTTAGTTCAAACACGACTTTCCTTTTCCAGAGTACCAATATCAAATTGTGTATTTCTTAGCCTGGATATAGCAGCTGTTGCAACACTCACATATGCACATTTCAAAAGCTTGAAATGCCATACTTGTAAATCAGCCATCAACACCAGAACAATATCTATTTGCCTTGTAACTCAGGCTTATATAGCACTTTTCATCCATAACCCTGAAAATCCCACAGTCAGTCTCCCTTGGGATACAAGCATCTGAACTACCTTACACCAAAGGCATCCTCTTCACCTCTTTGCACTGTTGCAGTCTGATTCAATCCAGTTTATTCAGAAGCTATAGCAATTTAACCATATCAAAGTACTCCTGTACTTGTTATCCCACATTTCCCTGGCTGATCTATCCATCTAGACTCACTCAAACTAACTGCTCAGTATCTCAGGTGAATCATCCATTTTCACAATGGTCCACCATTTTTTAGCAGGATTTTTTTTACAGGATTCACTGGGAAATTGCATAAAAAGCTACAAAATTTCAGATACAGCAAAGAACACAACTTCCAAGCTTTTATTCTTAATATCTCCGTTCTGCAAGCCTCATTTTCAGAGTGTTATCAGACAGCACACACCATAAAGAGCTAAGCATCCCTCTGAAATGGCTGCCACAAAGGCAAGAAAATCTGGCATCTACTATAGACAAAGCAAACATGTTGACTCACCAGTATATTGCATTTAAGTGAGGCGCTGCTGGCTGCCTGCCGAGATTTAAAACAAAGATGACACCCAGGGAAGATGTCTCCAAAGCAATAGAGGTCATACAGATAAGAAAACAAGTTAATCCAGGTGCAAAGCTATGTCACGAAGGCTAGAAAGTGGAGAAATGCCAGCAGGAGAACATTTCTGAATGCACTCACATTAGCCATTCAAAAGACTCCATAAAAAGCAAGCACTGTCATCCACCAGAAAATCAAAATACATTATCTGCAACAACAGCTTCAATGTGGACCCAAGCAAACAAAAACTGTTTCATTTTCCTAATGTAATCATAGAATCATAGAATAGCTAGGGTTGGAAAGGACCTTAAGATCACCCAGTTCCAACCCCCCTGCCATGGGCAGGGACACCTCACACTAAACCATGTCAGCCAAGGCTTCGTCCAACCTAGCCTTGAATACTGCCAGGGATGGAGCATTCACAACTTCCTTGGGCAACCCATTCCAGTGCTATATCCAATCTAAATTTCCCCTGTTTAAGTTTTAACCCATTACCCCTTGTCCTGTCACTACAGCCCTTAATGAATAGTCTATAATTCATGTCCTACCAAGTTCCATGCTTCTCATGGCTCATAAATAACTAGCACAGTTTTAAACATCCATAATGGTATATAGGAATGAAATAAATCTTACAGCCTTTTTAAGTTACCCTTTTTTACTAAGTATACTTTTCCTTGGTCCCTCTGTGGCTGTGCTTTCTCTTTGTATTTGAGGACCACCTGCTGCTGAAAGTATTTTTTTAAATACTTTTTGAAACATTTTGAAAGTATTTTCAAATATTTGAATGAAAATAAAATTTTTTTGAGTGAAACTGTAACTTTGGTGAAACTATAAACCTTTATCTACACGTGGAACAAGATCCTCAGGGTGTAAACAGACACTCATGCTACAGAGAAACAGACAACTCATGCCTTTTTATTCTCATGAGTGTCTTGAGCACCAATGAGACAGTATGGAAGACTGTTGTTTCCCTTGGTTTTGTAAGTTGTAGGCAAATCTGCTGTTTCACAGTTTAAACTGGATGAAGTTATATGGAAGGATTTTCTAGTCTTTTCCAGGTGTTATTGAAGGTGCAGCATCCCCAGCTCAGCATTTTCACACTTTTGCAATTAAACCACTTTACATCTCTTCATGCTGCTACCAGCTGAATTTTCTGAGGTTTTTCTGATTGCAAGAAAGTTTAGGTACAGTGCCTCTATTTGTTGGGTCAGGAGAGAAACACAAAAAATGCATTCAGGTAAGAATTACACCGACAATCATCTATAACTCAAGGAAATACCAGAGGTGACACCTACAGTCTCAGCAATGGAAAAGTGGTGGTCATTCCCTGTGGTTTACTGCTACCTAGTCTAACGAGTGGCTTTGCTGTCAGGCCCCCTACCCACTGTCCTTGCAGGATGAGCAAGACAAATGGAGCTCTTCTTTGGGCAGCAGAGGCTGGAAATCTACAGGCATGAGGGAATAGGGCAGGGTTTGTATGAAAGTTTACAGTCTCTTACAGGTATAGTTTATTACATTAAATGATTGTTTCTGGGAAGAAAAAAAGACCCATTTATACAGCTTTCATCACAACATCAGGTAGAATTTAATACTTTCTCTCATACAGAGGAACCCCATTGCCCTCTTGCCCCCAGTGTAGTATCATTTTATTTTCATCTGGTAAAAAGGATGCACTGCTTTATACAAAACATAAAAAAGCATGACCACAAGCATAAAAAGGAAAATCCTCCAAAGAATGGCTTGGAGAACGTTACCAGGCATAATTGTTCCCAGGCACACTATAATGAGCATTGTATTGCATTAGCTCTGAGAAAGCACTGAATTAAAAATATTCTGTCTCTTCACCATCCATAGATTCTGATCTGGTTACCAAAGTGAATAAATTAAAGGGGACAAGCAATAAAAAATGAGAGGAAAATGTAAACTTTCCAAATTCTAAAAAAAAAATAGTCTGTGGCTTTTACACGTGTTTGTGACACTCTTCAGAGAGATCATTCCAGCTTAGATATTTATCGCTGATATTAATTTTGCTTCAGGCTCCCAAAATAAATAAAGCCACCTATCTACTGGAATACAGAGACCAAGAAAAAATTACCAGCGCGCTATTTTTCGAACTCACCGTTCCATCTAACAGCTTCAGAAAACTGATCTTATTACATTCAAAATTAGAAACATGTTGGTTAGATATAGTGTATTCCATGATTTCTGTACAAACTCTGCCTCTAAAAGTTGTCAGCCATTAACTCCAGAGTTTTGAGCTGCCACTTTCTTTCTGCTCCAAAAAAAAAGATTCGGGATTTCAGAGACCATGTCAAACCCACCATTTGAATTTAATTACCCATGGAAAGCATCCTGGTATTAAACATTAGACCTTCACTATTTTCTATTAGTGTTATGAAAGAAAATAGATATCCTACCTTAACAGATTTCAAATCACAGTTAGAGGATCAGTGATATAAGAGATATCACTGCAAGAAAATCGAGGGGAAAAGCATGCATTTTGTAATGAGAAGATATATCACTCCTTAACCCAACACCTAGATATATTGAGATTTTTTAGTGTACAAACAAACAAGTTGTAAGACTTTGAGAATCTTACCAGCAAGTATGGTATAGCTGCTTCTTTTTCTTAATGGATTTTTCCTATTACTTGCATTAAAGTCATTACTAGCGACCTCTGGAGCTTAGTTTCATTGTGTAGTTGAACTATGTAAAGTTTGCTATCAGCGTCAACACCAGTGACAAAGCATGAAACCAGAATAGAGTAAAAATAGGCTGGATAAGATTAAAATAAATTATAGTCTCAGTGAAGAAATCGTTTTCATGTTATTATTTAGTGATTTACTGATTGTTAAGAAACCATGGAAGCCAAGAAAGATTTCAAAGGGTTGAAAAGAGCAGATAAAGTGCCTGTGATTATTAATGAGTATAAGAGGGAAAGGCAATCCAGGGAATTTCAGTTTTACTTCTATTCCTGGAAGATGTCTGAAAGAAATCATCAAACATAAACTTTACTTTAAACAAAGCAACTAAAAGGAAACAAAGATATGAACAACATCCTGTGTGCTTTTTCTGAAAATGGATTTTATCAATTCAGACAAATTTTCTTCTATGATAGAGGATTACGCTTCATAGAAGAAAATATGCATGGCAGTTATTAACTTCACTAACATGAGACCTCTCTAAAAACCTTTCTTTACTTGAGACCTTTCTAGGAACAAGCAAGAAAACAAGAAAATAGCGGTTAATATGAAGCTACTGTAGGACCAAATAAAACCTTTAGGCAAACTGGAGATAATAGTCAAAGAGGTGGTTATTGATGAATCAATATCAAATGTGAAGGAACAATTGAATGTTCTACATGTGTATGTTTGATATTATTCATTTTTTTAATTAAAATGTGCTTATTAAATTCACAGAGATCAAGACTACATGCACATTGAAGAAAAGTAAATTAGAACTCAAAATAGTCTTGATAAATTGAAAAACAGATCTGATGGAATAAGACTAATGTGAAGTTTGCACTTGGACAAGAATAATCAATCCTGCAGCTGATAGGGAAAAATTGATTAAGCAGATCTGCTGAAGAAGACACAGGAGTTACAGTAAATGGCAAATTGATCAACAGGTCAACAATGATGTGCTGTTTCAGAAAAACCAGGTATCAAAGGAAGATATATAGAAAAAAGGAGGAGAGTTGACAGTAAGATGTGTAAAGCAATCCTTCCACTCTACTCAGAAATGGCAGGGTCTTGGCCAGAGTGCAGAGTCCACAGAAGACATTTATCAAGTGGAGATGATCGAGAGAGTACTTATGACAATTCTAGAAAAGTAGAAATGTTTGGTTTATAGAAGCAAAATTAAGGAGAGGTATAAATTATCTAATGAAAATATACTAAAAGTAGTTGTATGAGAAAAAAAACAAAACTACTGAAGTAACGGGCTTGGATTGCAATGGAAGCCTAAAATATGACATCAGGAAAACTTTTTAGTGATAATAGATATTAAAGCACAGGCCTAGGTGACCTGGGGAATCTGCAACCTGCATCAGCAGCGTACCAGAATCCTGCCTTGGATCAGCTTTTGAAAATAAAGATGAACTAAAGCACTTCTTGGGGTCTTTTCCAGAACTATTTTTCTGATTCTATGATGAAATACATGTGAAGACTTCAGCAGCAGACATGTCTCAAGTAATAGGAAGCACAGGCAATTCTAATGAGATACATCACTAGAGTCCTACCACTGAAAAGGGATGGTGTGGTTTTGTGCACATAAAGAAGTGATTTGTGGAGCCTCTGACAGTTTTAGACTGCAAGACAAACTACATACTCTGGAGCCATATTCCTTGTCATCACAGAGACCTGAGCTGAAAACCGTTCTCACAGAGATGGTGAAATGGCCATGCCCAAACCATGCACACAAAAACCTTATGACAAAAAATACCCCAGACATATCTTACTGACTAAGATTCACCTGTATTTCTCTGTTCATATTCCTGGATAGAACAGTAAATAATGTCACAGTGGCAATGGGCAATGATAAAATGTCTGTTCGCATACTGTTGGATTTTCCATCTTCCTTAAATGCTGTTGATTGTGAGGTATTACAGACTTAACTGAAAACCCTGCTAAGAGTTAACATAAGTGCTTTTTAGTAATTTTATTTTTGTCTCTCCACAGCCTTTTTTTCAACTGCTTTTTCACTCTGAGGTCTGTATTACTCATGTGAGAATTTACAGGATACCACCCTGTCCATTTCTGAGTCTGTAAGGTCGGTACTATTGAAGTGATAAGAAACAGAAAATCCTTTGCTCTTGGAAAAGTCTGAGACACACAGTGGGATTTTCATTCCCTCGTACATTCTTTGTTGTCTACTTTTAGCCTGAATAGAAGATCCTTAACAAGTTTAAGAAGAAGCTTTTTTACTCATAGCTAAGGAAATATGTATAATAGCTATTTAAATATCATTACTTAATTGGCACAGTGCTTTAAAATCACCAGTATCTGTATCAGGACCCAATGTACTAGGTGCTGCACAGAGAAACAAAGATCCCTGGTTTCATTACAGTCTGTAAATTCTTTTAACACTTTCCACTCAAAGATGAACATGCACAAATAGAGCTGGACTTAAAAAGAAAAGATCTATACATTCTATGAAGGAAAGGAATAAGAAATTCACTAAGTCTCTGACTTTCATATTTGTGAAGGAAAACCCAAAAACAAGTAGTAAGTCTCTCTTTCACAAGGACTCCAGTGTTCAGGAGGCAGTTAAGAAAGATTTCAGCCTTTTCCTTTACTTTAAATATCATAGTTTGTGTAGGTCTTAAAGTCAACAATATGTCAGATGGGAAATGTGAAGACCAGATTAAGAGCACTTGCAGGAAAAAAAAAAAAAAGAAAAAAGAAAAATAGCAAAGCAGATACCGTAGTCAGGCTTGGGATAGCACTAAGATGTGAAATCTTCATCTTTTATGTCTTCCTTAGCAATTTAGAGTCTCCTGATCTCCCTGGTGGGGAGCAAAACTGAAGCTCCTTCTTCTATTATTTTCCTCCAGCCACCACAGGGAAAGGTAATGCACTATGCAGAGCCGTCCTGAGCCAGTATTTACTTCTGAAGATGCTGTGCCAGAAATTTACCAAGAAAAATTACCAATTCCATTCAGATTCCCCCACTGTACTAAAGATGTGCAGCCTACGCAATTCATACCTGCTACCAGAAACCGGTATCGCTGTGCAGTGCACAAAGGCATAGGCCTATGGTCCCATCTCTTCCCTCACTGTGTTTTAGAGAGGTTAATAGGAACAAGGAAATAAAATGGCTTTAGGTATGCTCATCAGTGCTGTATATAAAAGCTATATATAAAGCACAAAGAATAAAACAGCAATTTCTAACCATATAAGAGATGTTGACCCAACATGTTCAAGGAGGTGCCACAATCTTGCAAGTGTTGAGCCATCATATATCAAAAGACAATCTAGAGCCTTTGAAGGTCAAAGGCCTAAGACATTGACTTTATGGTAAATGAATATTACACAGAAACCCTGACTAACAATGTGAAGAGACCAAACAGCAACTTCCAGTCCTGCAAGATCTCTACTACAGTTTCCAGATTGTTGGAAGGACTGTGGGATACCATTATTTAAAATACTGCTTTGCAGGTTTTAAGAACCAGAATTTATTCAAACACTGATAGGAGAAAAAATTGCAGATAGGTTATTTGTGGATATCATTTGACCAGCTCTATTTCTAAGCAACTTTTTGTCATTAAAATGCCTATTGAGTGGTAAAGCTTCTACTCATTTTTCATAAATGCATAGCCAGCTGAAGCTAGAATTTCTGCAAATAAACTTGTTCCAAATATAGTTCAATGTACAGTAGGAAACTGATTTATTTGTGATATTTGGATGCTTAGACATGCTGGGACACCCAGGAGCGATGTTTCTATTTAGCCAGCAACCGCTGTGCTCTAGCAGCATTGAGCATTCCCTAGTCACAACCATTTGTGTCAATCTCAGCCAAATGTTTTAAGATACAGAACTATTATGGTGTATCAATTATTAATTTTATTATGAGAATTTCATCAGTAATTTTAGCTGTAAGGATTGGAAGGCTGAGTAGTTTGGGCACATTTCCCACAAGGAAACCATGCAAGTTTTCAAGGACTTTTTTTTTTTTTTTTTTTTTTAGCTTGATTAGTAGTTCTGGTAATAAAAAAAAAAAAAATAAAAAAGCCTATGTTGATTCTATTTTTATCAGGATTTTTAATTCTAACTGTATGTGGTACACTTATGAGATTCACTTTTCCTAGGGGGATTATAATTTCTAGCCCAGGGATAACAACATCAATGTGGGGATAGCAATTTTAATTTGTATTACCATGTTTGAGGAAAATTGTATTATTGATCCTCCCAATCAATCTAACAAGACATCCTCAAACCCAGCCTCCCACATGGACTCCATGCCCTCAGCGCTGTTCAGCTGTGCCTAGTTGAGCACCTCATAGCCTTTCATTACAGAGAAAAGCTCAGAGCTCCAGCTCTGCTGAACAAGTTTGTCTCAGTGGTTCCATGATTCCTGCCTGGGGAACTTATTTCTCATCATCTCTGCTAGGCACATGTCTGTGCACAGCCCAACACATTGTTCTGCTAGTACACAGGCTCTGTAAACCTGCAAGGAGAGATACAGCTCTTCCTGCAGCAGACCTGCCTCCCTGGAGATGCCTCCTGTGTAGACGGCCTAATTCCCTCTTCTCAGCCTAAACCTGCACCACACAAGAACTGCTCCAAAGCTGCCCAGAACCACTAGCCAGCCCCTATCCAGTTCATCTCCATGTCTCTGTAAAAACTAAGGGGAAAAGGAGACAACAGAAAACAACTTACATTTCAAGAAGAAATACAGCACTGGAGTACTCTGTATGCTGGTGCTTAGCCTTGTTGTAGCTAAGGGAGCTGTAAAACCCCAATCATAGCATTTGGCTGGTAGCCAAGTAACCAGAAATACTGTTCAGCCCAAGTTAAATGAGAAGCTTCATATCTGATAAAACAATAAGTTGCATAGTGGTGCACCTTTGCATTTGCTTACAATAAAATAAAAAGTCAAGCACTAAAAAGACTGTCTAAGGAGGGATAGATATAAATTGGCAGCAGGACATAAACTGGCATTCTTTACAGCAAAATACCTGTCCAGAAAGATCTTTGCCTTAACTTTGCTATTCCAGGTTGCTGTCAGATATTCATTTCCCTATGTTCCCCTAATTTTCTCTCAAGTTAGATACCACAGTGAGGGCTGATCATGTTGCATGGCTGCAGTAACATACACGAGCTTCTGTCTCCAGAGGTGGCACTGCTGACTTATTGTGAAGGCCTAATGAATCCTGGCCCTCACCATGGAGTCAGAGCTGTGACACTGCTCTAACGCTCCTCTTGCAGCATGCCATGAACGCCAGCAGGGCATGCTGCTAGCTGCTCTACTTTTCAGATGAGGTTTTAGGTCCCAGATTATTGGTGGCACTATATTTCTATTTCAAGTCCCGTGATAGTTGATGTTCTTTTTAATATCCAGTCCATGCCTCTGTGTAATTATGTGAGAATCTCTTCTTTCATTTTCAAAAAGGCAAGCTTTTAACCTTCCTGACTGTGAGGAAAACTTGAACCCATATCTCAAGCGCATCCTAAAACTCAGAGGCAGGAAAGATGAATTATGCAATCAATTCAGCTAACTGCAGTTTGAAGTACTATGAAATGCAAGGGTGTACATAAAATGGGGAAGAGATAAAGCCACCATTACAAATGCACCTACATGCTTTTAACAGAGCTAAACAAGGAAAATTCCACCATATCTCCTGTTTTACTCTCTCCTTACAGACATCATTGTCATGTCATCTAAACGAGATTTGCAACAACTTTCAGACTCCAAGTCCTCTTGCCGCAGGTTTTGTCCCATTGTTTCTTTTACATCCCCCATAACAACTAAACTGGGAGACCTTTAAGCAGAAGATAGTACAATGACGCTAACACCTGTGCATGCCCTGTTTGCCTCTGTGCTTCAGCATGATCCTGAGGACTTTTGGAATGGATTCTGCTAAACCACCATCCTGTATTTTTTAGTACTTGTATTTAAATACAGCCCACAATATCACAACAAATAATTACAGATATTTTATATAATCATTTTGCATAAGCAAAATTATGTAATTATACAAAATAATGAAATCAAAAGATCAGTGGCAATTTCTTAGTCTAAGCTAAACCTATGAAATAACCATTACTATCTGTATTTTTTGTTTAAAAAATAAAACATTTTATATAACATATAAGGAAAGAAAGAACATTCCCTTTCAGTTAAAGGAGTGTGACAATATCTCCATGCCTAACTACTATTGTAATTAAAAGTTTGCAATTCCCAGTTTTCAGAAATATCAGCAGTTAGATTTACTCTGGGAAGACCAGGGAGATTTTACTAAAGAAAGTAATTTTCCTTCTGAAGTACGGAACATATTTAAAGCACATTGAAATTTTAAAGACTTTGCTGAAGGTCCTCTTTTGCTTATTTTATGGATCTTGCAGGTGAAGTTATTTTTTTAAAAAATACATTTGTGGGCCAGATCCTCAGGAGGAGTTAATGACATTGTTTCAGGGAAAACAGCTGAACTACAAGTAGGTAGATTACCTGCAGGACAACGTACTCTAGTCTTGGTATATTCATAGCTATCTTTTTGAAACAAAGATTTCTGAGACGGTTTAAAACTACAGAACAAAGCATCAGTCAGGAAAAAGGATGGCAGCAGGAGGACCAGATGAACTGTGCATGAACCAGAGGGAGTAGCCCATGACCAGCTACACAGTGAGCAGTCTATATCCCTCTCCAGCTTCAGCTTCTTCCCTAGGGCATTTCAGGACACATCAAAGGCATTTTGGAGGACAGAACTGAGGTGCTGCAAGGTTTGTGGTTTGGTCTTGAGAAGGCAGTCCTACTCTGCACACTTCCACCTCTCTGCCTGCAGAGTAAAAGAAAAATCAGTGGCTATTTACCTCTTACAGTCAAGTGCCCTAGGGCTGACAAGAAAACTTGTCAGAAGGTTTTTTTTCCAGAGAACTTGTTACAAAGGCTGCATTCAGACTGTGAGGTCATGGTTTGTGCATGGGTCAAGCAGCCCATAATATTTCAGAAAAGAAGGGTGCTGCAGAAGCACCTATTTAAAAGCACACGATTCTACATCTAGGCAGCCAAATTATCACTGGGCTCTGGAGTGATGCTGCCATGCCCCAGCCTGATCTTCCAAATGGGGATTTGATCCTAAGTCTGTCAACAATAGGTGGGCTGAGCAGATGAATGGGCATCCACTTTGTACAGAAAAACTTACTGAGCTGAACACCTTTCCACCTTGTCCACCAAAATGCATCAAGAGCAAAGCTGCTGGGATGATGATTAAGGAGCACAAGGCAAGCTCTGTCTGTTGGTAGAAGTCCCTTGCTAGGCCAGATAACTGGGAATGTGATATACACCATAGAATGTGTTTGCTTCTTCCTGCTGTGTCAGATGGGCTAATTGGATATACCTCTCACCCCTTGAACTTTGCTCCCCTTGTCCTCTACACTATACTCTTCTGCAAAGCCCATCACCATTACACGATCCCTAGTGGCAGGTTATGGCCCCATATACAGATTTGAAATTTTTCTTCTGTGCAAAGGAGAGTGACAGGCTTAGCAGTGATGGCAGCATCTTCACCCCTTGTCTTCTGACAGTGCCCCGTGGAGGGATAACGACATGGGGTCATTGCGTTATCCAAGCTCTAGATCTGAATGCTCATTTCCAAACACAAGCCCGCCTCCACCTCTCTGCCTAAAAACTCAGTCCATCTGTCTGTCTTTTCTAATGACTGCTCATATTTTTATTTGTTTTTACTACTAATGTAGCTAGTAGTACAGAAAACAAAATATGAAACGGGAGAGTTTGGTTGGGGATTTTTTTTCTTATTTTTTTCTGTGTCTTCCATTCATTCTAGCTGTGAACTTGCTCTAACCATTTGTTGAAATTGTTGCTTTTAAGTTTGCTTTGCAGAGAAAGATTTCATGACTCCTGGCCCCAGAGGATTTTTCTTTGCTCTACCACTTCTCTCTGCCATCTGGCATGTTTACTTGAAGTAAACGTGTAGGGTCAGAGGCCAACATGGACATGTGGAGGGACATCTTTGTCATAAAAGCTGTAAGGAATGAGTGGGTTCTTCTGAATATAGCACTGTGCATTTTGTTCAGCAGCTGAAAAAGGAGTGAGGTTAGTCATATGGTTGAAAGAAAATAAAGAAATCCAAATAGACAAGCAGAATGGTACATTGTACAACACAGGGCACTCAGTTCCTTTATTTTTGGTTTTGGTCTTTTTTAACTAAGCCTTTCTGGACCCATTCCTAAAAAGAACAGTAAAGAGGACAATAAAATTTCCTCACCCCATTCTTTTGGAGATCTGATTTATGCAAGTTCAGTAGTGGCGCAGCAACCTCAAACGTAGGTGCAGATAGGCAGGTTGCCACAATAGTCAGTATCGATGTTCCAGCTGCCAGGCCACCCTTTGTCTAAATGCAAAATTCTGATTTTGGCACCTCAGGAGAGGAATCAGTTTGACAGGGCTTGCAGGAAGGAACGAACTAAGTGAGTGGGTCATATAAATGTAGTCTCTCAAATGAGTGTGGTGTTGCAACATGTGAAGGTTTCAAGATAAGAGGCATAGGACCATGTGAGTCAGACTCTCCTGCCTTTTCTCTGCTAGCTTTGTCCAGAGCTGGTCACAGGTTTGTTACACCTGTGTGACTAGTACCATGATAACTTCAAAGCGCAGTCCCTCACAGATTTTCTGCTTTCATGTGCAGCTGCTTTCCAAACCTCATTGCATCTCTCTACACATTTCAGACCTGCTTTCTTGCTGCCAAGAGAGGGCCAGTATCCTAAAGGAAAAAAAAAACAAACCTGTTCCACCTTGGAATCTTTTTGTGCAGCATTTAATCAGCAGTTCTGAGAGAAAGATGTCTCCTCATGAGCAGTCCCCTCTGAGAGGAGACTTCTCTGTGGCTACTGTGCAGGTTAACAGCAGCAGAGATGAGATATCTTACACCCCCTGCAGCAGCATGGCATAGGTGTTAAAACACAGCAACAGCCCTTCACAACCTGTCCCTGGGTCCAGAACACATGTCCAGCCTTCATTAACTTTGGCCACTAGCCTCCTCAGGACCTTTCAAGGACTGACTGTGGTGGCTCCCCTGCACAGAGCCTGCCTACTGCAAACAGAGAGGACACAATCTGTAACCATGGAAAGGATGGCACAATTATTGCTGTTTGAGAGTAGAGGCAGCAGGAAAGGACACTGCTCAGAAGCACAGCCACATTGCTGCCTTTTATGGGGAGTACTGGCTGAAGAAAAATTCATGTTGCAGAATTCATTGCATGGCGTGATACTGCGTACCACAAAGGGCCTTCAAAAGAACAAAACCATCTGCCTGAAATTACTCCAACTAATTTCAGATTATATCTAAATCTGAACATATAGCAAATAATACACAGGTTAATCCTGGCATCTTATTAATGGTTCCCTTTTTGCAACAATGAAGAAATATGCTCTCTGAATCAACTTTGCTACATGGATTTCCTTTCATCCATACATGAGCTCTATTAAAAATTTGTATTAAGCCCAGAAAATGAAAAATAGGTAATTCCATCTTCAATTCTATGAAATTTTCATTGGAAATAAATCAACCAAATCAATAAAAAATGCAAACAAACCCAAGCAATGTACATTTCATCTTTAGCAGCCTGAATTTTTATTTTACTGGTGAAATAGCTTTTTCTTTTGACTACTAGTCAAAACCCTTTGCTGGTTTCAGACCACTTGTCTCTCTCTGTAATTCCTTTTTCCTATATTTCTTAACGTGGATTGGCAATCACAAAAAAATAAAACCAACCAAAGACTCTTTTCTTTGAGACATAAAACAATTAGAAGGGCTGAGTGATTATTCTGATACAAAAACCAGGCAATGTTCACGGAAGCAAAAGAATGCATTTCTAGAGGTTATTGTGCATCTTTAAAGATCCACAATGATGTCTTCATAGCTAGATATATCCCTATATTTAAAAAAAACCAACACCATAGGTACTAAGGTACTAATACAATTACATCAAATAGGTCTAAATATTAAAAAAAAAGTCCACTAATCCCATGATAAATGTTACATGAAAATCCAGGAATAAAAATTGACAGAGTGGCTGGACATTTATATTAGAAAAAAGAAACCAATATACCCCCACACTGAGAAAGTAGCAAAGAACTGCTCTGTTACCGAAAATAAAAGACTTATGCACACCAAAGAAGTAGTTTACTCTCATGGTTTAAACCCAGTCAGCCATAAATCAGCCATGCAGTCTCTCTCTCACTCCCCCTCTTTTTTTCCCCCCCTCTCCTGAAGGGATGGGAAGGAGAATCAAAAGAATATAACTCCCACAGTTTGAGATAAGAACAGGTTAGTGACTAAGATATAGCACAAATCACTACTGCTGCCACCAATAATAATAATGATAAAGGAAATAACAAGAGAAGAGAATACAATACCACCCGCCAACCAATAATACCCAGCACCACCGAGCACCAACCGATACCTAGTCCAACTCCACAGTGCACTAGCCCTTCCAGGTAACTCTCAGTTACATACTGGACATGACATGCTGTGGTATGGAATACCTGTTTGGCTAGTTTGGGTCAGGTGTCCTGTCTCTGCTTCCTCCTGGCTTCCCCTCCTCCCTGGCAGAGCACAAGGCTCAGAAAGTCCTTGGTCAGATGAAACATTTGAGCAGTACTAAAAACATCGGTGTTATCAGCGCTGTTCCCAGGCCAAAAGTCAAAACCACAGCACTGCACCAGCTACTAAGAAGGAGAAGAAATGATTGCTACTGCTGAACCCAGGACATTTACATTCTTCTAAATCAACAGAGGTGCTTGACAAAGATTACAGGTTAGCAAAGCTGAGAAAACTAAAGGCAGGCTTCCATGGAACACAAGACACAAACCACTACAAAGACATATTCATAAATTATTATTACTCATCATATCCTTCCCCACTGCCATTTTATGTTTAGTCCACTAAGTGTATCACAGAATAACAGGATTTTGAGGCTAAAAGACAGAATTATAACCTGTATGTCTCATTTGCCAAAACTTTAAATGCCAAATACCACAAAGCAGCAACTTCAACCTCCCATCTTTACAAGTGCAGTCACAACTAGTAACTCATATGCCTGAAGTTCAACATTGCCATGTGTGAGTGTTTTGGGATAGATTTGGTCCTTTAAGTGCTTGATCATAAAAGTGCAGCACACGCTACTTTTGTGTGAATACTGAAGTAGAGACTTACAGCTGTTAAACCAAAGCATTACATTGCAAAGCTGATGGATGTCTTTTGTCAGTATCTCTTACTGACATTAAGTTTGATGACTTGATCACTAAAGTAACTCACTGCAGTTATATTTACATTAGCAGAGTACTTTTCAGTAAATACACTTTGTTAAAACCTTTCACATCATTTAAACGTTTCCATAAGGATCAATTTCATAGGAGGAAAGGAGACAGATGCAGCAAATTATGCCATTCAAAAAGTGCAGTGAGCTACTTTCAATTGAAAGAATAAAAACAGTTCTTTTGAAATGGCCATCACAATCATGAAACTCCATGGCTCAGTTAATTTGCAAAATTACGAGACTGGCCAAGCAATGCACTGCATTAGTCTCAGAAAAGATTATCAGTTTTCGAATGCTGACACCAGGGATAAATGGAAAACAAGAATCTCCAATTTCTAACAAAAAATGGTGACAGGGTTATATTAATTTTCTTACATTTCCATTATAGTACATGCCCATTAGCTGATTCCTGTGAACCTGAACAACAGATATTCTACTGCTAGATTAGCCAAACACACTGGTTTATGCAGTAAATATTAATAGAACACCTCGTGTCAAAAGTTGTTGTTCAACATTTCACGTATAACCATCCATGATAAGGCCTAGAAAAGTCTGCAGATCTGGCAGAGTTACCCCAATATCATATTGCAATAGTCCCATCTCTAGGAATCAGAGACTTTTAACACTCTCCCAAGGTTGCCATCTGATGAAGGACTTGTATGTTTGTTTAATCAGAGTAAAGAAAATTTTACTTTTTATGTCACCTTGCTCTGCAAACAGCTCAAGATTAAACAGGATCCCAGAGCCTAGAAGTGAACAAACAAAATGGATGGAAACCCTTAAACCCAAGCAGCGACCATATAGGTCTATCACATCTTCCATTCCATTCCAACAAGTAGGAAAAATTGTGTTTTATCAGGATTCAGTTTTAATTATCTGGCTTCCACTCAGATCAGGTTTGTGTGTCCCAGAGATTGACAAAGTCAAACAAAATCATATTAAGTTTCAAAAAAATAGACATCAATATAATCTTGAAAGCGTGACAATTTAAAACTACTCATTTGCCTCCTCTCCTCAATATACATACTGGGGGAACACATAATGCAATAAAGCCCTGATACATCTTAGGCAACAGAATCCTTTAGGCAGATGGCCAATAGCCACTCTATCTTGTGATCTTTCATTTTAAAAAGTCTGGCATCAGAAAAATAATTCCATCTACCTCTGTCATTATCTGCAAGCACATTCTTGGTACTTTATAGCAGAAAAACCTATTGCGGCATCCCTAAATATCCAGTAATGTCCCAAAAGATAGGCAAAGAGTTGTGCCCTGAAGAATTAATCCAGATATATCCAGATGGACCCTTACTCTCATCCAGACAATAACAAAGACTCAGGCTTAAAAGCATAATTGCCATGATTTTATGCACAGCCACAACAGGGTTGTCACCTGTCATAGCCATTTCTAGTTAAAAATGGATAGATATATTCATAGAGTTGTTTTACAAATGTAGTTTGTGAATGCTTTCTGCATTTTGCAAAGATCAGAGAGTCACTGAATTGGTTAGGCTGGAAAAGACCTTTAAGATCATGGGGTCCAGCCGCTAACCTAGCACTGCCAAGTCTACCTCTAAACGATGTCACTAAATGCCACATCTATATGATTTTTAAATACCTCATCCACTTCCCTGGGCAGCCTGTTCCAGCGTTTGGATTGGAGACTGACCCCTACCTTGCTAAAACCTCCTTTCAGGCAGTTGTAGAAAGCAATAAGGTACCCCCCAAGCCTTCTCTTCTCCAGACTAAACAATCCTAGTTCCCTCAGCCACTTCTCATGACACTTATGCTCCAGACCCTTCACCAGCTTCGTTGCCCTTCTCTGGACCCTTTTCAGCAGCTCAATGTCTCTCTTGTAGTGAGGGCCCCAGAGCTGAACACAGGATCTGAGGTGCAGCCTTTGAGGTGCAGGCAGATGATCAGTGCCCTGGCCCTGCTGGCCACGTTATTGCTGATATAGGCCAGGATGCTGCTTCTCAGCTGCCTGGGCACAAGCTGGCTCTTGTTCTCATGTGCTCAATCAGCATCCCCAGGTCCTTTTCCACCAAGCAGCTTTCCAGCCACTCTTCCCCAAGCCTATAGCCTTGCATGGGGTTATTATGACTCAAAGACCTGGCATTTTGCCTTGTTCAACTTCATGCAATTGACCTTGGCCCTTCAATCCAGCCTGTCCAGATCTCTCTGCAGAGCCTCACTACGCTCAAGCAGGTCAACACTTCTGCCCAATTTGGTGTCAACTGCGAACTTACTGAGGATGCACCCAATCCCCTCATCCAGATAAATGACAAAAGTATTAAACAGAACTTAACCAAATATGGAGCCCTTGTGTTTTCACCAGGTATTTGGTATCTGCCTTGCACCACAAGCCAACTATCAACTGAATTTAACTCCATTTACCACCATTCTTTTGGCTTGGCCGTCCAGCCAGTTATTTATGCAGTGAAGAACACATTTGTCCAAACCATTAGCAGACACTTTCTCCAGGAGAATCCTGTGGGAAACAGTACTAAAGGCTTTACTAAAGTCTAGATAGACAACATCCACAGCCTTTCCTTTGCCACTTGCTACCTTGTCATAGAAGAACAATTTAGTCAAGCAGAACCTACTTTTCATAAACCCATTGATTGGGACTGATGACCTGGTTGTCCTGTACATGACATATGATGGCACTCAAGACAATCTGCTCTATGACCTTCCCCAGCACTAAGGTCTGGCTGACTGGCCTGTAGCTCCCTGGATCCTCCTTCCTGCCCTTCTTGTAGAAGGGTGTCACATTTCACAGAATCACAGAATCCCAAGGGTTGGAAGGGACCTCAAAAGATCATCTAGTCCAACCCCCCTGCAAG